>JAWPHD010001649.1:0-303209 GCA_037043455.1 Cyrtodaria siliqua
ATAATTTTTTCTACATAACTTTCATTTGTTCAATCATTAATATTAATTATACGAATAGTATAAAGAAAATTGTTTTTGCATATTAGTAACTGTTTGATAATATTGCACCAATAATATTATTATGTTAACGTATGGTAGGATAAGATAAAAAAAAATGAAAAATCAAAAACTATAATATTTATTATTTTAATTACATGTATATGCTGAAATAATAATCGTCATATAAAGCCCTGGTATATGCAAGCAGCGTTAAAATTATACTGGATAAATAAATTGAGACGCTAATTTCAATGCTTGATAAATACTTCAAGATTTCCGTGTGTTTCTTTAATATAATTCTATAAACATCTAACCGGGCGATATACCAGTTTGACACGTCCCAAAAGCTTGGACGTGTCAAAGGAATGTGTTGCGTCATAATTGTTTTGCACAGATATGAAATTGAGGCAAGTAATCTACCTTCAAAGATCGCGATAAGTGTCCATTGATCGATAGTGCGCGTGGCTTGAGTAGACCCTGTAATTGGACATAGACTAAGAAAATCTTAAACAAACCCTTCTTCTCTGAAACTACATGAGCTAGAGGTTTACTATTACGCATTTACCATTAGCCCTCTACCAAGTTTTTAAATGGCGACCCTGACGTTAAATTTGACCACGCCCCAGCGATCACTTGTTTTACATAGACATATAGATTCAAAATGAAAACATCTTCTCCTCTAAGGACACAAGGTATAGAGCTCTCATATATTGCATGTAGTATAAGAGGTAAAGCTATAGGTCTAATATTGTGCATGTACCATAAGTATATGATCCTCTATCAAGTTCGTTCAAATCGTGACCATGGGGTCAAATTTGGCACTACCGCAGAGGTCACATGTTTTACTCAAACTTGTATAGGGAAAAACCTTAAAAGAGTTAACTTTCTTCTCTGAACACTTACTGAGCATAAAGAGAGGGATACATCCATCCAACCAGTATCGGCTCAGGGTCCGTCCCCACTGGGGACATGTAGCACAAAGGTCTTAACTTGGAAAATGTTGAACTCCCCACCATATAACCATATATATGTTATAAGCAATGTGAGAATATGGACGATTCCGGAACTGCCCTGCGCAAAGTAAGAAGTCTTAAAATGCCCGACGATTCCGGAATTGTGCAGGACTATTCCGGAATTGCGCAAGGGATTAATCGATATAAAACATGCACCATGTGTCGGCGCAATTTGAGAATGTTTTGCGCAAAATACGAGTTTGTGTTGGGGTTTGAAAAGGAATATAGTGTTTGAAACCTATTTATTTCTATTTACTTATGCTTAATTGTTTCATCCGTCTTTTATAAAAGATAAAATGTATAAAACAAAATAATAGTTTGGTTTGGTAAATAATTAACATGAACTTAATTATTGAGAAAACAAGCTAAAGCCCTCCAACAATAAAGCGCGGATTTATATTACTGAAATAAGGAGATACATTATGGCTAAGAAAATATAAACAAGTGTTGCACAGTGGTGCTAACGTCGGATTTCGAATTCACCATTTTAACTGTTTAAAAGCTTTCCGGCAATTCGTTTTAGAGAAATGAGGAAAAACAAAAACTTTAACCAAAAACGTTTACCAAAACGCCAAAACGCGTAGACGGACATACGGACGGACAGAAGATAGACGAAAATCGCCAAAAAAAGCCTGGATTTGCTACGCAATCTGGCTAAAAATAAAAAAAAAAACGCGGCACAGACAATAATATTTCTAATAACGGCTCAAATTGGGCATTCCATATATATTTTAGAGATTTCCTATGATCTCTTTATAAAAACATGGGACCCTTGTTTGTTGCCATATACCTTCGTATATACTGACATCTACAAATGCATTCAAATATTGAACATCTGTCAAATAACAAACACGCCAATTACTCAATGCATGCGTCAGGTGTTAAAGCTACAACTACTACTAATTGCATTTGCCTGTTTTAATCATATTTATTGAAGCATTATACTGATACATGTAAGATATACACATATATTAAATGTCAAATTGTCTTATTGTTCAGAACATCTGTCGTCTGCCAAATGTACTAAATCAATCATTTACACAGACCGTTTGAGAATAAATTACCAGTTTATGGTATTGCTATTAATGGCATTTGAATATTTGAATGATACTTAATAAATAGTGGATATTAATATACATTTTATAGACAATGAGGAGATAAACACATGTTGCATCATGCGTTTACTTGCAATTTAAACATACGTTATTGCTTTTATTTTACATACAAGCAAAATGTTTGAGCCACAAGTTCTTCCAGCATTATTAACGAAGGCCTTTGCCGTCAGTATTACAATTAACCACTAGAACCAAAATATCCTTAATGTGTGCTAATTCCTACTGTGCGCACGGACGATTCCGGAATTGAACCGCGCATTTTGAGAATTCCGATAATGCCGCGCGTTTTAAAAATTCTTACTTTGCGCAGAGCAATTTTGAATTGACCATCTATTCATATACACTCACTGGGCATGAACAGACGGATACAACCATTCCACCAGCATTGGCCCCGGGGTTCATCCCCACCCCTTCTGACATAGTACACCATTGAGATCCCCACCATATACACCTTAACGCGGGTGCAGTAATGTGTGATATTGCACCATCGACTGCGTGATCTCATTCTGTTATGAATTATAAGCTTTTTTTAAACAGTTTCCATCTTTGCGAAGATAATCAGGTGAGCTATTCGGTGCCATTTTGGTCATCTTGTTCAAAATTGCACATGCTTGTAGATGTGCCGTGAATCCAACTATGGCTGTGCTTGCATCTTTTGTTGCTACAGAAGTGAGTATGTTGGCATATGCCTGTATCACGCTATCTTGGGGGTGATTAGCGTATCCATTTGCAGCATATTGATACGTATGGGCATCGAACTGGGGTCTGTTCGGTTCAACACGTGAGTTTATGTTTTAATGTTGGGGTATTTTGTTGGGTAGAGTTGTGTGGTTGCTCTGAGTTGGTGGTTGTTATGCCTCGGACATTGCATATATTATGGTCGATGTCTGGACTGAGGTAAGGCGGCAGCTCATTCACCACTTGTTCGCCGAGGATCACTGGGTGTCTAGGCTACCGTGGTGAGGAAAAGGTTAATTACAGTCGATAATGGTGACCAGTCATGACTTCCCTTGTGGCGTATCAGCCACAGGTTGGTGATGAAAGGGCATGTGCATGTGCCGTATTTACTATTATTGTTTTAGATTACCGTTTCTTTTTGTATACATATGAATAACGTATTGGATATGGTCACAGCCCTTTTTAGCGAGATTTTACTTGCTTTTAATTGTTTGGTTTAATTATACGAGTAAGGTTCTCAAACTATTACTGATATTTTTTTGCAGATTATGGCCTAAAAGGTGCAGTTGCTGTTGCGGGCCACTTTTTGATTTCGAATTTACATCGTGTGTTATTTATATCTACTGTAGAGTTGCGCTGGCGTTTTGTCACATTCTTTTCTTTATTTATCTTTTTTTATTTGGTTTTTATGATACCTCTGTTTACTCATTAATATACCATATTTATACCCACGTTTTTGAAATAAAAGGTATATTAAAATCGCCTCCGTTTGTCATTCTGTCCGTCCGTCCGTCTGTCCGTTACCGCATCTCCTTCTAAACCGCTAAACGGAATTCAACCAAAATTAGGAATGAACCACGGAGAACACGATGTGTCGTGTTTAATGTCAGTAAGTGTACACTATTGATGACGACATGACGTAATAAATTGAATTAAGTCGTCAAATTTCTTATCGACATATTGAAATATAACTAGTCAAGACGCCATACAACAACTAAACTTATTTGATTGACGAACATGTCGACTTAAGTCTTTCTGACATGTGAAGGTACTAAGACGCATTCTTTCAAGTCGAAATGATTCAAGAAACACGCAGTAAATAGAGAAAATGCGGCCGAGAAGACGCGAAACAATGCAACAACCCGCCAATTTCGAAGTCTACAAGGAAGTAATTAACGCAACAACTGGTGACCCTTAAACGTTTCCATATAAATTTGATTAAGTCGTCAAAGTTCTTATCGACATATTGAAATATAACTAGTTAAGACTACATACAGCAACTAAACTTATTTAAATGACGAAAATGTCGACTTCAGTCTTTCTGGCATGTGAAGATAAATTGTACTAATTTGCATTCTTTCAAGTCGAAATGATTGGAGAAATACGCCGTAAGTTGAGAAAATGGGGTCGAGTAGACGCGAAACAATGCAACAACCCGCCAATTTCGAAGTCTATAAGGAGGTAATTAACGCAACAACTGGTGACCCTTAAACGTTTCCATACAATTGAAAGAATGTCGCGTTGTCGTGGGCGACATTACGACAATACGACATTGTATCTGGCCCCAACCGGACACCGTAGTAGACCCTTCTGCAGTTTGCAATTATACTTTCCTCTTTGATTGACCGGACTGGCGGTGGACTCTATAACGTCTTCCTAAATCCTTTAAGGCGGGAAACGTTTGTTGAATGTCTTTCACTCCGTTTTGTCGTGCCCTTTGCGGTTTACCCCTTCATACGCTGACGTCAGACAAGTCATCGAGTACATATATATGTACGGTGTCCGGTTGGGGCCAGACACGATGGCGCGACACGACAGTGCGACATTGCGATACGACAACTCGATATTGCGATACGACATCGCGAAATTGCGATACGACTTTGTGACAATTATGTCGTGATGTCGTATCGCAATCTCGTATTATGTCGTATTGTCGTAATGTCGCCCACGACAACTCGACATTCTTTCGTTATTGTCGTAATGTCGCCAACCACATCGCGACATTACGATATAATTGTCGCGATGTCGTATCGCAATTTCGCGATGTCGTATCGGAATGTCGAGTTGTCATATCGCAATGTCGCATTGTCGTATCGCGATGTCGCGATGTCGCGTTGTCGGGCGTCGCATTGTCGACACTGCGACATTGTATCTGGCCCCAACAGGACACCGTACATATGAGATTAGCGTCTTAGGTTATATTTTGATATGACATGAACATGTCTGTGTTTCTTCTTGTAACACATAGCTAAGATTTCTCAAATGTAAGGGGCTAACTTGACGGGGATTATTTTTAGTTACACTGTCCTGTTGTTTAGGGATGATGACAGGTTAATATTGATGTTTGGTGCACCCTTGATCCGGTTTAAACTCCCCGGTGGTCCTGTTTGCCACTGACCATTCCAAGGCGGTACCCCTGTTGTCAACCCTTATATGTTTGTGATGTGCTTTTGAATCACCTTCGCGTTGTAATACTTGTTGGAGTGACTGTATTCTGTGAATGCGACTCTTCCTGTTGGACCTATAACATTTTCTTTATGAGAATGTTACTTACTTTGTATATAAAATATAGATCTCTACAAAAGCTTGACGACAACGAAAACTTATTCGTGGTAATTTAATTCAACTCCGACTTTAGAGTTCATACTTCACACTTCACACTTCAAATTTAAGAATTCAGAGTTCAGAGTTCAGACTTGAGAGTTCAGACTTCAAAGTTCATACTTCAAAGTTCATACTTCAGTGTTCATATTTCAGACTTCACAGTTCAGACTTTAGAGTTCAAACTTCAGAGTTCAGACCTCAGACTTCAGACTTCAAAGTACAGACTTAAATGTTCAGACTTCAGAGTTCACACTTCAGACTTCAGAGTTCAAACTTCAACATTTAAATAATTACAACACGAATAAGTTATAGTTGTCGTCAAGCTATAATAGTGTTATAATAAGAAGATTTCTATTTTATCAGTCTCCTTAACATCAAATCCTAATTACACTTTGATACTCTTCGCTTATAGCGTAGAGTATCGTAGAGTAATAGAGGGTCCGATTTTAATGAGATTCATGTACATGATACATGTTAATAGAAATAAAGACACTATTTATAATTTACTTCATTCAAAGCTAAGCATTGTCATCATCAATACAAGTTAAACAAAGATATAATAGTGTATACTATCAGGCCTGAAATTGGGTGCGCGTAATTTAGTCGAAGTGGGTTGGCGAGATGGGGTGGTGTGGTGTGGGTTGGGGGATATCTTCCTCTGAGAAATCTTGAATAAAAACGTATACCTAAAACGCTTCAATCTGATGCTCCCTCACACACTGTGTGTATGAGAGGTGGGTGGGGTCCTCTCACAAAAAAAATAATACACATGTAATGCTGTAATCTGACGAGTTTCTTTGTATTTCTTGTACAATCTAAATAAAGCTTTATTTTTCAATTATTTTGTTCTCACTTTTTTATGGAGAGGGTAGGTTTGGAAGTGTGATAATAATGACTGAAAATGTTACATTCGTTTTCATTTCTTTCGTACCCGTATGTGGGCATACAAAACACGCTTACAAAAAAAAACTTGCCATAAGAAACGCACCCCCACGGCCTTGGCTATGGGAATTACTTAATATTTCTATTCACCTAGATGCACACCTAAATTACGTTTATTTTTTCTGTTTTGGTATGATTTCGTGTTGTTTTAAAAATGTATATACATATAAAGGCAGAGGGCTTGATTTTGCATTATCTGAGAGAGGACGGGGTAGGGGTGCAGGGGTGGAATACAACACGACTCTAAAACATTCGCATCTACGATGTTTGACTTAACATTTATTTGTGTGCGTACAACCTAAAATCATTACTACGCCCTTGTCAATAATCTTCCCTTATCAACTGAAACAGGGGGTATACTCGACCGAAAAAACCTGTCCCTGAACGAGTTTGTAAATATTGTAACATCAACAATCGAGGATGAAACTCATTTTTTGACTGACTGCGAGTTTTATTCAGATATTAGATATGAACTTTTTAATGCAGAATATCAAGCTGAAAACAGGTTTTTGCTATTTTTATCAACTAAAAAATTATCATTCTTAATTGACTGTGATATGCTACAGCACATATTAGCAAAAGTACTTTTAAAAATGTATAAACGACGCTCTTTAGCATTGTAAAAATGCATAACTGTGTTATAAAAGTAATTAAAATAAATTTTGTTGTTTTTTAAATTATGAGAGTTAGGAATTTAATTGTAGTTTTCATGTTAATTATGTGTAAACGAATAGTAAATAATAGCTTTAATTATTGAATATATTTAATGCAATACATTTGTGTCTTTTATTATGTTTTAACATGTACAATTGTGTTTTATAGTGTTTCATATGCCTATGATGGCAGGTTATCAAATAACAATGTTGTATACTATTTGTAATTGTAACTGTATTTTATATGTGACACTTTAATACAATATTACTTACTTACTACTTACATGTTAAATTTCTAAATAGAATAATCATCCTGTAATTAATCATGCTTGATTGGACATTTGCGGGTAGAACACGCCGTTCTTGTGAAAACATTTGTCGAGGAGGTGAGAAAAAGCAGGCACGTTTATTCTTTCTTTCTTTCTTTCTTCCTTTACTGTCACCGATCAATTCTGATCATCACGACAGGGTGGTGGCATATATGCAGCCAGAAACTGTATATTTATTAAAAGTTAAGTACAGTGTCTAAAGATGAATTGTAGAATTAAAAACAAATGACTACTGACCTTAACATTAAAACTAATTACAAATATGATGCGAGAGTTGTGTGTATAGTCAACTCTCATTTTATAAGTCTAATTAAGTTTAGACTTAAAAGAATCTACTGTAGTCATGGAAACAGTAGATTCTGGAAGAGCATTCCAAAGTGGTATTACTCTTGGAACAAATGAAAACTTTAAAAGATCAGTTGAGGCAGTCAGTCGATCGTATTGTTGTAGATGGGATGTTCTTTTTGAGTATCTAGTCGCTTTATTAGTCATAAGATAACGGTCTCTGTCAATTGGTAATAATAGTCCATTATGTATTTTGTAAAAGAATGTTAAACATGAGTTGGTACGTCTTTGCTCTAGGGTTGACCACTGTAAATCGTCAAGCATGTCCCCAACATGACTGGTATTATGCCATCTCCTACATGTCCATCTAGCTGCTGTTCTTTGTACCATCTCAATTTTATGTTTGTTAACCTGGGTATGGGGATTCCAAATTGTGGAGGCATATTCAAGTTGAGGACAAACTAAAGTCTGGTAAGCATTTACCTTAGTTTCCCTGGGGGCGAGTGACAGATTTCGGCGTAGAAAGCCAAGAGTTTTTTTTGCCTTGTTGGTTATTACCCCGATATCCGCTCTGGCGGTAATAAATGATCAATTAAAAGTAATAAAAGTGATGTTTAGCTAGGTTTATACAATGCATTTGGCCACTTACCATTTTTTTATTAGTTCATTCTAGATGTGTCTTGTAAGTGTTCATGAATACATTAGACTGTTTATAAGTACAAATAGTCTAATACGAAGAAACAAAAGGAAGTACGTGTGATCTTTAGGAAAAGTTGGAAACTAGAATTTATGATCGATCGGTATGTACACTTTTAAAAAATAAATAAATAATTAAAAATCGTGCATATATATGTGTACTATGTAGATATTTGTTTCCTATAATGCAATTAGTGTTAAAACACTTACCTTATTCTCACACTATTCGACACTACTCAAATAGGAAATTAAAATAAAGGCATAAAACAAATCGTATTTCTACTTGAATAAATCTATACATTTGTTTGATGCAACAAAATGATATTCTTCCGTCAGAAAAAAAGTAACACACTGCATACTATGTTTTTTTAAAACGAATGCTATAATGTACGAATCAGTGTACACAAACACACTTGTTTAAGCAAACAAATACCAATTAATATGATGTTCTTACAAAATAGGTTATTTCTCATCTAATATAGTATTCATCGATGTACCATTGGATTATATGTCTTAAATGTATGTCTTCCCTACCATGTGGATAATTTTCTGTAGAAAGAAACGATTTTTATAAATTATAGATAATATTTCAGCAGAACGTGTAAACAAATACACGGCAAGTCGTAAAGAAAAAATCCATTGATAGTGAGTCGTTAAAAAGCTTATTTCTCATTTATCATAGCATTTGTCGAAATAATTGTTCGTTATGTGCAATTTTTTTTAGATATGGAGTGAATTTCTTTAGCAAGAAAACGATTTTCATAAGTCATAGATATTTTTTCATTAAAATGTGTGCTACCACGCCAACGGCACATTAAATTCACACGCGTGGACTAACAGTAGGGCGTGTGTTACCACGCGACACCGGTCCGTTCCGGTGTTTCATCTCCGTTACGGTCCGTTTCCGTCCGTTAGGGTGAATCGTACCACCGGTTTAGTTGTTTCGGTTATGGAAATTAAGTAATAATTACATTTTAAAAAGTAGTTTATATGTGCATGATAATATTATATAAAACAACTTTAAAATTATTATTAAGGATTGTTATTTTGTCATTTTGCAATTGTAGAATTGTATATTGTTGTGATAAAATATTGAAGAATTTTTTAATTTAACCTCGTAACAGGGAGTACGTTATTTAACGTACTCCCTGCTCGTAACTACAACATGTACAATGTCTCAGTCTGTAACAAGGAATTTGATTGGACGAGACTTTTGACCCTGTTCATTAACAATGCAGGTGCACCCATATTTATAGGTGCACCTGTAAAAGTATAGGTGCACCTATATATTTTATAGGTGCACCTATATATTTTATGGGTGCACCGACAATTTTATGGGTGCATCTATAATTTTACAGGTGCATCCATAAAAAGTATAGGTGCACCTATACTTTGTATAGGTGCACCTACACTTTTCTATAGGTGCACCTACATCTGTAGTTTTGACCCCGATCGTACACCATAAAGAATAGGGCCACTGCAGATCAGGTGTCATCTCTCTCAAATCACCAGAGCAGTGGCAGAAAAACAATAAACATGGCTCTGCGTAAATGGAGTGTCTACAATATAATTTGCAGCAACTCTGTAGTTCTGCAGGTGAGAAGGTTCTAGGCCCATTCTCCATATTTTATCTCGATTTAAATGGAGTATGAGCCTGGCAGGTTCATTCCTGTTTAGTTTAAACATATTTTATTACTTATGTTATTGAGAATGAACATCATATGATAATACATATTTATATATAACATACGCAAATGGATTGAACTACAAGTTATAACAACATTAGTTACAGCTCTCTCCATACCTTCAATATTGATATATTATGTATATATTCATTCCTGTTAGGCGCCATATAACCTTTCATGTGTTGGTGCGCCTTAAAGCCCAATTCAATTCAATTCAAGTATAGGATTGTCACAAATAAAGACACGTTTGCAACGAATTCACATAAACGCCATCCCAATGCCAATGATATTGAACCTAGGATATTGAATTTTTCACAAAACACATACTAATCTGTTGCATTTTACAGAGCTGTCTGCCTTAGTGTTCAAAACTTTCAACAAATGAGAACGGGCAGAATGAGTATTATTATTTTTCCAAATGCAGTTAAATAAATCATATAAATGATGGAGAATAATTGTAGCGCAATCAATTATTTATTTACCACTACTTCTGATTTTTCCCTTTCATGGTGACAATCATGAAAAAGGACACCATTTCAATAGTGATTTTCAGTACCTATAGATGTTGTTGTTTCTCCTGTGTATTGAATCGTTTTTAAAAAATACATTAGGTTTAGGTGGTTATGGAAGAAATTGCATTGCTCATTTTGACTTACATGTATGTGAGCCTGTGCACGGACTGACGGAAATAGCCTCCCCCACTTATATGAGGCCATCCCAGTGTCGGGGTAGGGTCCATGATCCCTTGTTCCCTGAAAATATGACCCAATGTTCCCTTGTTCCCTAAACATATTTTGCTTTGTTCGCCCATTGTTTTCCCCAATGTTCCCTTATTCTCCAAACATATTACCAATAATAGACTATGTTCCCTTTTCCCCCAAAAAATAAATGGTCATGTTCCCTTGATCCCCCAAACCCCTGGAAGACCCTCTTATATATAGTTACCAGATCCCCTATCAGCCATAAGTTAATGTATATAACTCTATACGAGAAATACATGTTAGTATTCTACTTACGTGATCATTAAGGTTAACGGGAGAAAGTTCCTGCAAGTTTTGCATATAATGGTATCCTAGTGCATTCTCGTCTATTTAGAAAACATATTGATATTGCATTCATATCACGTTCAGTGTATGACAGAGACCAGTTCGCCTTCAACGGCTTTTAAAAAGAAAGGTTGAATTCCGAATGACTCACTGCGGAAAAACAATGTAGTTTCGTTTTGATAACACAAGTGTTTGTATGCATAACATAGCACATATAGTGTATGCATTGTTCAATATGGTTGCTACACTCGATGTTAAAGGGAAAACTTAAATAATTATCGAGCCTTAAAGCTAGTCACTCGATGTATAAATCCTGTCGTGCAATTCCTTCTATATAATGTCTCTGCTGGGATCGGTTATGCATCGTACCTACGATTGGAGGAAGCATTGTCGCTTACGGATTGAAGATAACAATGTACATGAACAGATAATAACAAATATTTTCTCAATAATAGATAACACAATAATAGATAACACAATTACATTCATTGTTAAACACAGATAACAATAACCGATAACAACATATTCATTCCGCTGAACAAGAAGCCAAATGGCCAAGAATCACGCACCTGATGACCCTAGACAACAATAACAGTTCAAGTATGTGAGATAAAAACTAGAAACGTGGAAATTCCTCAGAACAGGGTTTCCATAGGTTATCTACACCAGTCTGGTACGTGTTTCCGTGTAGAGCTTTTATGGTACGGAGTATTATTTTCAAGATGGCGGACAAATGTTTACGTCGAAAGGTAGTTGCAGTTATTTCAACTGGATTTTTCATATAAATCTAGATCGTTTATATTAGATATAATCGTACTTGTAGTATCAGGGAAGGTCCGCTGTCTTGAATCATTTCCGTCAGTCTCACAGATCTCCGGTTTTAAAACCACAATCAGCTTTCACAGCCAGTGGTTTCTCATTTTTAGACGTGCTGTCAAACTATTCAATTAGTTTCATCAAAGGTTACATGCATTTCTTTCTTCTTTTTCTTCTTTTTCTTTTATACTTATCCTCAATTCAATGAAGTTTGTTTTGTTTTAACCATATCCCCACCGAAAACGTCTTTGCAGAAATCCTATTTTTCAGACATTCAAGGGGCGAAAACTCTGTCATGAATGATTGAATCTGACTGGTTTTCGAAGTGAACCGAGCTCTTCTGTATACGTATGTTGTGACCAACTTTCTCAGACATTTTCATTTTACAATTATTCCCCCTTGACACTTTTACAATTTAAACATTTCTATATAACTTTATTTTTTATCCCCCGTAGAATTGCCGTTTTCCGTCTGTCCTTCCGGTTCCATAACTTTGGTAATGCTTCAACGGATTTCAATAATATTTTGCACACCTTAGTACGCAAACCTGTTTTATTCGGAATTTGATTTTGATCAAAACTTTCTGAATGGCACCGTCCATCAGCACTTTTAGTGCTCATCAGCACTTTCAGTGCTTTAATTAAAAAATGAATTGAGAGATGACGACTATTGTGTTGTCTGGGAGTCATTTAGAGGCATGCGGAATCCTAGAAGGTGCATACATATTCGAATCCCTTAGTTTATAGTGTATTTTAACATCCTTTGACCACATAACTTACAGAATGTAGATTTTTTTGGGGTTGAAAAATGTCACGATGATACGGTGTGTAGCGATGCTATTTTACCATGGTACGGGTGTCCGAGCACATTTTGACAGATATCGGTACGGTGCTGCATTGTGATAAACACTCTAGTTTTCGCTGGAACCACGATAATTCGTTTCCGTTTCCACTTAAGTAGCACCGGAAAAAAGTAATAGATAGAGTATGGTCTGATTGAGTTGCTTAATTAGACTACGCCCATCGAGGTGTTTAAAACCAACGAGATGAAACCATATTATATTTGTTTTGTAGCATGTCCATTTCAGCTCACTGCCATACTCTAACTTCCAATAACTGGTAGTTGTAGTACACCATTTATTCTGACAGGTGTTATTTTCAATTAAACGTCCATGTCATGTACTTGCCATACTCTAACTTCCAACAACTGGTAGTTAGAGTAAACCATTTATTCTGACATGTGTTATTTTCAAAAAATACAGGCATGATGGTGAAGAACTTTAATGAAAATGATTGACGTATAAATAAACATGAATTAGTGAGGATTGTACCCGTTTGCCTGGATAATCAGTGGTCATTGTCTTGCCCGGGAACCACACGGGGCCGATTAAGAACACATAAACACAGTTAAAGAAGCTTTTATTATTGTATCTTATATAGCATTAGCGGACGGGGTGCAACTTAGACCTTCTAATAACTAATACTATAGGTTATTGAATTTGTATGGCTAAATATTACTTGGAACGAGTTGTTTTGGCAAAGGACGACGAGCTTGCGAGTCGAGTCGTCCTGCGCCAAAACAACGAGTTCCAAGTAATATTTAGCCATACAAATTCAATAACCTTTTTATTGTATACTTTCATATTGTTTTCGATCAATGTTAATTGTATGACTATTACTTTTCATTGTATTTGTGCTATTTTTATAGCTTTTGATGGAATTCCTATCTTGTCATTCGGTTTCATTTTGTGTGGATGATTAATTTGCGCGAAAACGACGTCGACGTCGGATGACGTCATTAAATTTCTAAAGTTTGTTTACCATTCGATAACGTTAAAAACAGTGGGTGAGTGACCATTTCAATTATTTTATCAATTTCTGCCATAAAAGGTTGAAAAAAAAACACGTATTTTTTTGTTGACACTATAGGAAGGATTCCGTTATTTTTATTTGAAAGTAGTTCCTCATTTCTCATTCGCGGCTCTTAGCAAGCACGAGAAAAAGTTCCCGTGCAATATCAATGTGTGGAACGTAGCCGATAATCATTTGAAACAGAACCATCTGCGCAGTGGAAAAGGTAATAAAAATGTATAATACATACAAACATATCATGTAACCTCCTATTAATATATAAAACTTATAAAAAAGAATATGAAACGTGTAATTTGAATGTTTGACTAATATAATGTACATTTACAATATACTCCTCTCATTGTATTGTATTGTATCCGTCCGTATTGAATCGATCAAAAACATTGAACTGTTTGTTAATAGTGAATTGAACTGAATTGAAATAAAATATAATCAACAATGCAATAATGTCGTGTTTATCACTGATATGTGTTTCATAAATCTCAGCAAATTATTATATACTTCTCGCATTTTGTAAACAAAGCACAGTATTCAGATGTATTGTATATGTATCGTCCAACAACCGAATGTTCATCTGTTTATTGTCCCTCTGTAATATCGGTAATGTATTTGGTGTAACCCCCCCCCCCCACCACCCCCCCCCCCACCCCCACCCCCTAAAAGCGCAACATTGCTACTAGTTGAACACGTATTTAGATAACATGGACAATGTCTAAACATAGTTTTGATGAGATGGCCAACTAAACATCTTTATAATTCTGGCAGGGTTGCTCTGCCCATGGAACTATTGGTAGGCATGTTCCTCAACGTTACGTCGGGAGGGGGTGGCACATCGCGGCCAAACAGTGTTCCGAGATTCTTCTTCAAAATATGGAAACCACCAATCATCTTCGGGACATCTGAGAAGACGATACCTATAGTGTAGATAAGACAATTGTCATGTTTAAATCATGCATGCCAGTTGTATACACCCGTAGGGACGTATTATGTCGTGACGTTGTCCGTCCGTCTGTTTGTACGTCAGTCTGTCCGTTAACTTTTACCTGACAACTGATAGTGGGTAATAACTTTCAAAGTACATGGTCTACAAAAGTGAAACTTTGTAAACTTATTCAGCATGATCCAATGAATACACCTGATAAAGGCCCATAACTGTCTGTGTTTTTAATTATTCCCCTTTGTAAACAAGGATTAACCTGGAGCTTAACCTAGCATGTTTACAAGTGATTGTGGCTAATAACTTTGAAAGTATTAGGTGTAGAGAAATGAATTGAATTGAATGTTGTTTAACGACTCATCAACACAGTATATGTTATTTAGAGCCGCCCCAGAGAGAGGGGAAGGATACATAGGAATCCGGGAACCGTGTCTACTCTTATTATTGAATATATTCCTATGGTTCGTTAACGTGCTCGGAGAAAAACCGATACACGGGACCGCCCGGTTTACGTCCCCATCCGACGGACGAGGCTAAGGGAAAGTGTCTTGCCCAAGAACACACCGACGAAACTCAGTGGCACCATGCAGGATTGAACCCGGGGCCTCCGGTTACAAATCCGCCACGCTACCGACTGCGCCACGCCAGAAATGAAACTTTGCATACATCTTAAACATGATCCAATGAATACATCTTATACAGGACTGTTACTCTCAGATTCAATTGTTTTAATTATTTCCCTTTGACAAATGTTTAACCTGGAACTTAGCCTTGCCAACGACGGGCGTATATGCTCCGCTAGGAGGTGCGCTTGTAAAGAACATGTTTTAATTCGTGTCTTTTTGGAGCAATGATCTCTGTGCTAAAATTCACGGGAATACCACGCAATAGACATGATACCCCACCGAGTCACAGTATACTGACACCAGCCGGCCCTAACTACCCCTTGTATTCTGATTAATTGGTTGGTTGAATGATGTTTTCCATCATTTTCAGAACATTTTAGGCTATAGATGTGTTCGTGGTGGGGGCAGACCACCTATTTTTTCCTGGGTAGAACCAGTACTGTATACATTCGGCCATCCGTAAGAATCGACACGTTCTCACTTACAAGTAGAGCTGTCATTTGGATTCGAACCCGCAGCGGTGAGAGGGGGGAAGGTTTCAAACGGAGTCTTAACCATTACGACAACGGAGGCGCTCTTTATATGCTGAGTGTGACGCAAGGAAAGGTGCAATTATGTATTTTAAAGTAAAACAGTTACAGTTACATTTTACCCGAATATGCATTATTGTATTTTATTTGTATAAATGTTATATACATTTTATAAATCCATGAGAAAAAAAGGCAGTAATTGTTTTAATTTTATAATTGTCGTTGTTTACATCGTATCGTATAAAAATGGTCATACAAATTGTCGAACCTCCGATCGTCACTGTTAACAATGCCACGCCCAGTGAGTATCCGACCGCAGCTGCCGACCTTCGGTTGTCATCGGCACTTGTCTTTTTCCGAATGGTGGACGAAAGCTCCGACTTGTTTACCGCCAATTCTTTCTGTAGCTGTAAAGATGTACGAACAGAAATGTGATAGACATACAGTAAGTGCAAATACATGTTCCAGTCCAGTCCTGGACTCAGTTTTTGTAATAGAGTTTGTTTGATTGTTTGAATGGAGGTTTACGTCATTTTTAGCACATATTAGGCCATATATGACGGTGGATTTGTTGTGGTAGAGGCAGATCACTCCATTTTTCCTGGGTATAACCAGTACTGTACACCTCCCGCCATCCGTAAGAATCGACACTTTCTCACTTGACAAATCGAGCTCCAAGTGGGATTCGAACCCGTAACCGTGAGAGGCGAAAACGTTGTAATAGAACATGTAGAAAAACATCACATACAATTATATAAACATGTTATTCATGTTGAAGTTAAATGCAGTACTTAAAATGATGATGTTGAATATTGAATAAGTGAAATATATATACAGATAACAAAAGAACATATGAATTAGAGGAAACGATGCAAGACTAGAAGAAATATATACGTGGGACAAGGATGCTCCGCTCTGCATTGTGGGCATCAGTTCGAGTTGGCAGTAAGTACACGTCTGTGTTTAGTCTGGATCATCTTTGACGCTTGATTGTAAATACAAACTTGACGCTTAGTGCAGAAAACAAAATGAAACCGGAAACATGTGTCTGTAATTCTTTTTTTATTATTGTATTTTTGACTATCCACATTTAGCTCGTCGATATAATGATGACGTTTCCCTCTTTGTTTTTTATTAATTTAGTGTCATTCTGCCGTTCAGTATACCCTCGAGAGAAGATCCGTCTGTATCAGCCAAACAGAAACGATACCAGAATCTCGACAAACTTTAAACATTTTTTAGAAGAACAGTTCTAGACGTTTGTCTTGAAAGCAAGCTTCGCAGAAGATCGAGACCCGATTGTGTTGTACATACAATGGATATTTGAGTACCTTTTGCGTGATGTTCTGAAGAGCAAGTTCGATCTCAGCGTACGTGAGATTGTCAAAGGGCGAGTCTCCGTACAGCATGTTGTATATCCAACACTCACACTCACACGCCGGCTCTGAAGTGGATGCAAGTATATAGTACATCGTGAATAAATGCATATAGCTTGTAACTGTCTTGATGTAAATACTTGTATACACATTATAACTAGAAGACATTTCTCTATAAAACTGCAATTAAGGAGTTAATGTTTGCTATGAATAATTGGTGCCTTGTCAACATTTATTCTCGGAAGAAAAATACATACTACTGTTTTAGCGTTGTTTTTGTTGTATTTATAGACATGTGAGTGAAGTCGCGCCGGGGATAAACGTCGGTTCTATTATTTCAGAGAGATTTCGCATCGTTGTCAAAAGTATATCTAAATAAAAAATATCCTGAAACAGTATTTCCATAGATAAGTTCAAGGCTTTGGTTCGAGTACACACAGGGAAGATAGGAACACGGAAGACGCTGACGTTATTACAGAAATGGGAACTTGCTGGTTTCTGCTATCTATATTTATATACCAGGCTGAACACCGGGAAAGTGTAGAACTATATAATTTGCACATTTTCAACATTTATAGCAATATTAACTACATCGATGGCCGCTATGGCATCCATACTGGTATATTAAACAAATTCCCGTATGTTCTTTATATAATTATATGTGAACAAATCATTACTGGTACCTTCGTGTATCAGCCATGCAGCTTCAATAGAAATGAATCTCGCCTCAACGAAACGGTTATCTGGAAAATTAAACACAAGAATAAATTTTAGTTCTAAAAGTATAAGACACAGTTGAATACACGTGGCGTGTAAGTAAATATTTGAGAGTGGTCAGGCATACTGCGTATTATACTCTGTAAAACAAGTTTTGGACCATGGCAGTGTTCGAACCCGTACAATGATCGCTCTTACCATGACATTCGACCATAAGCATTATTATCTCAGTTGATAATTCACAACAGATCAACAAACAACAATAATTATCGTTTACAATGGATGTTTGCGAAAAAATAATAATCTTTTTATTGGTTACTCGAATGTGTCCGTAACTTACTTTTTATGGACTTTGCAACATTTTTTACAGACCCTTTGTGTGTTCGCGATATTTTTTTTAAATCAAATCTTGTTTGGAATTTAATGTTTCTGGTACCAAATTAACCGGGTAGGGTAGACCTTGGTGACTAAAAAAAGATACTTAAATTCTGTCCACTAGTTTTATTTTTCTATGACTTTATATACCCTGGTCCAAAACCTTTTTTACCGAGTATATATAATGTCCTCATAGTGAGCAAACGTCACCGATTTTCAAGACGACAGCTTTGGAACTAGTATTAAGGCGTATACAAGAAGATGAAGGATTGGAAGTGCATTATCACTAAATACAACTCGGTTTAATACATAGAATACATAGTAAAGCATGTGCTAAAATACAAATACAATCTTGAAATAATCATATATTTTAACAAACGACGCACATGATTAGCAGTGCTGCGTCAATATCACTCTTTTGGGCGTGTAGGTTGCGTAAACAGCAGTGATTGATGGTAGCAATAGGGGTGAATGTATCAATAGTAGTGCTGGGTGTTTAAATATGACCTCAGTGGCGTGAATAGTAGTGCTGGGTGTGTAAATACGACCTCTGTGGCGTGAAGACCTCTGCAGGTGCATAAAGAGCTGTGCTGGGGGCGTGAAGAGCAGTGCTGGAGCGTAAATATCTGTGACGGGGCTTGAAGAGATGTGCTGGGTATTAAAGAGCAATGCTAGCGCCTTCAATAGCAGTGTTGGGGCGCGAATAGACGTGCCGGCGACGTGTAAAGCTGTGCTGGAGCATGAAGAGCAATGATTGGGACGTGAAGAGCACTACTGAGACGTGAATATATGTGATGGCGCATGAAGACCATTGCTGGGGGTATACAGAGCTGTACTGGGGGCGTAAAGAGCAGTGAAGATACGTACTGGGCCATGAAGAGAGGTGTTTTGGCATAAAAAGCTGTGTTGGGGGCGTGAAGAGAATTGCTGGTTTAATAAGAAGTGCAGTGTTGCTGGGGACGTGAAGAGCTGTGCTGGTGCATGAGGATCAGTTCCGGAGCGTATTAAGCTGTGACGGGGCGTGAAGAGATGTGCTGGGTATTAAAGAGCAATGCTAGGATCTTTAATAGCAGTGTTGGGGCGCGAATAGAAGTGCTTGTGACGTGAAGAACGAACTGTGCTGGAGCATGACGAGCTGTGCTGGGGCATGAAGTGCAATGATGGAGATGTGAAGAGCTCTGCTGGGACGGGAATAACTGTGATTGGGCATGAAGAGCAGTGTTGTGACACAAAGGGCTGTGTTTGAGGCGTGAAGAGCTGTACCGGGGGTGTGATGAGCAATTACCTATGCGTGAATAGTAGTTCTTGCGCCGTGAATAGATGTGATGGAGGCGTGAAGATCTATGTTTGGGGTGTAAAGAGCAATAACCGAGTCGTGAACAGCAGTTCTTGTGGGCGTGAAGAGCAGTGCTTTGAGGATGAATAGCATTACTGAAAGGCTTGAATAGCAGTACTTGGGGGACGTGGATAGAAATGCTAGGGGCGTGAATAGCAATGCTAAGGACGTGAATAGCAGTACTGACAGGCTTGAATAGCAATATTGAGAGACTTAAATAGCAGTACTCAGAGGCTTGAATAGTAGTACTTGAATAGCAATGCTTGGGGCGTGAATAGCAATGCTAGGCCGTGAATAGCAGTACTGACAGGCTTGAATAGCAATACTTAGAGGCTTGAATAACAGTACCTGGGGTGGGAGGAGTGAATATCAGGACTGGCGTACGTGAATAGCAATGCTTGGGGCGTGAATAGCAGTACTGGGGGCGTAAATAGCATTATTGCGCGGTGAATTACAGTGCCGGTGTAAAATTACCGCGACTTTGGTGTAAATAGAGCAGTACTGGGGACGTGGACAGCAGAAATGCCGGGGGCGTGATTAACAGTGGGCACCACCAGTATTGGTACTCATGATCAGACTAAAAAAGCTGAAAAAGATGGTCAAAAATGTTTTTTGGTTGTACCTACTTGTAATAATAAGCTTCAAAATCTGTAAACGCTTTTAATTACGCTTTTAAAAAAAAATATGAAAAAAATGAGAAAATAGAATATACGGTTGACACATTTTCATAAAACACATGATTTACCGTCTATAGCAATTGAAGTAAGGTTGACTTCAAATGTGAGGGGGTTCTGTGTGGCGTTGTCATACAGATATATGTAGGCACACTGAACATGGACGGGCCCAAAATTCACTCTTTGTGGAGCAATCACCTGAAAACTCTGATAAAAATGCATATACGCAGTTTAAACAAATATATAATTAACCGAAAACGCATAGTTTGAATGTAGTCACAACATATGTCTAAAACATGCAGATATATAATAGATATATATTTAAAAGGTTCATTATTAGTATCCTATTTGTCATCCACTGTCCGACGGCGTTAATTGAAAAAAATGTTTTGAAATTTACCATCCGGCAATGAAGTATGGGATACTTGCTCTGAAAAAGATTATCTGTCTCTGCAAGCTACCTGCTTTATGCTAAGCGTAGCGTTCATGAGATACTATTAACAGGAACTCACTTTACACTCAAGGTACTAACACTATTTTTGAAGCAACGTTTGAAAGCTGACATACAACTTTCTGCAGAATCATATGAAAATAAGTAGGAGAGACATGGATTTAAATTGCCCGCCATAGTTTATGTCATGACACCAGAAGGCAACATCTCATCTAAGATCGTGGCTATGTTATAATATATTGTACCATGGAGAAAACGGTGCTCCTTACCTTTATAATTGGCAATTTTAGGAAGAATTTCCAATTAGGAGAGGTATATGAAACATACATATGGTAAAAAGTCAAAACGTGCAAACTGTGTGTCCTCGATAGCTCATTTGGTACTGCGGTAGCACTGTCAGCTACAGGCCCTGGGTTCGAATCCCGGTTGAGGCAGGGTTTTACTTTAAACAAAGTTCCCCATGCACATGTCTAACAGAAATTGGAATTATATATATTAGAGTTGTTGTATACAACAAGCAATGTATTACTTATTCTGATAAGCGTCTAGTTGATCAGAGTTATAATCAATTTGCAAGGTATTACGTACATTGATAAGCGTCTGGTTGACCGTGGTCGTGTCGTTACAGGCGGTGGGTCGGTAATACAACACCATTCTGATAGTCACTGGCAGACCACTGCTTGCTACATTCACGTCAAATCCATACAGATACAGTGGTGATGCATACGACACCTGTTTGAAAGATTGGAAGCAGAAGCAACTGTCAAGCAAGCAAGGTTTTACGCAAGCGTAATATAGCTGTCGAAAGACAAGAAGTTAACATAATAATATATCAAGTCACGGATGTTAAAACAATATTGAAAAAAAAAAAGTTGTCACGGAGACATAAGCCCGCCACGACCGTTTTTTCTTACATTATTCTCGATTTTTACCATCAGTTCTACCTACCATTTTAAATCAATGTGGGCGATCTTGTTTCTTTCTGTTTAAATACCTTGACATGCCTTACATATTGATTACAATTCACTCTTGAAACACGACGTGCTAGAAGTACACATTATCACAGAAATACAATTGTTCACATGTAAAGGATACGTGTGCGTTAGCGTGTGCATTACAACTTTTAAACTGTTCACTGTTACCATGTGTAATTATAAGATTGCGTTATCAAAGTGAAAAATGTTAGGGAACTGTTGCTACCTTACCAATAATGAAATCCATAATAATGAAAATTGAAAAAAAGAGAAAAAGAAAAAAAAAGGAAATCAGCAGGCTTGAACCTTACCTTTCTCGGCAATAACACGACGCCTCCATCAACTGCGGTATAGACGCTTATGAATGTTTTGTCGCTAATATACATATAATAATAATGATTACATGCTACATTTCAGTAAGACTGGTTTACAAAAACGTCATTTCAGCAAGTAATATGGTAACCTTTCTACATTACAAAATATGTGTGTATACCATTCAAGTTTTTCAGACGAGTTCTCTATGTATTCAAGTTGTAAAGCATGCTTATCGATTGCTGGAGAGAATGGAAAGTCGAAAATATATGGTCCCTTTTGACATATGAAGTAACACTACTATACGTACTTCAAAGGCGCCGGTTACTCTGAGAAGATCTCGTGCATTTAATGGAACATCGAACTGAGTCGCATCAACTGGAAGATTGAAACAAAAACACAACTTAAGTATCAACCCTTAATCTTCAGTAATCAAATGATCATTCTTTAAATATGGACCATTCCGTTTTTGTTACAAAGAGGTGCTTAGGAGAAAATAGGATACGTATCAAATAATATAGACAGTGATACTGAAGGCTTTCTAGATATATACTGGTCGTCATAAAAAGAATGTGCATTCTTTAATGATCAGCAGATAAATGGTGATAAATTATTACTAGATGAGAACATTTGCATTACTAAAAACGTAAAAATTATATTTGGACGAAAAAGTTTGCCCTGCTATATAAGCATTAACTAACTTCTAGACAGAACTGGAGCTACATGTAACTAGAGCCAACGAAGTTAGTTTAGGGTAGTTTTGGTAGAACAGCGAATGACAATGTCGGCCATAGTGATCGTCATATCTTTTTTAAATTTACCCTGATGTTCGCCTATCTAATTTAGTTTCAATTAAGTAAATATATATACTTATGAAGTTATTGATTTAGTCGGTTGGAGATATAATACACACAACCCAGTTAAACCAGTGTAAATTATGTCAGATCTACTTTGGTTAGAACGTGTAGTGATTTTAATATGTTCAATACTACTTATTGTTAAGCTTAATAACAAGTCATCTTAAATATCAGTTTTGGTTCGAATTTCGAGCTGACTATTAGATCTAAATTGATTATTATTTATTACACAATTAAAATATTTAGCTACTGGTATCGATTATTGGGAAAACCTTCACCAGATGGTAGACGTATTAGTCCGGCAGATATCCAACTTTACCCGGATTTGAGGTGCATACAATTGTTCTCGGCTGATTCTGTATCTTCAGACCATATACAGAATCTTAATGATATCACCCTGTCACCATTGAGCTCTTTTTTTTTTGCATTTTTAAATTTTCACTTTTTTATATATGTTTTTATTTAACGTTGCCGTCCTGTCATCATGAAATGGTCAGACCAATGCTTTTCAGCCAGTTATACATAGCATTATAATTATGTTAATTTTGCCGGGCCACTATAATTTCCTATCGAGGTCCGTTGAAATCAGTCCGATCATATCCCGATTGAAAGTATGGTGGACCAGTAAAGTCATCATATAATTCTATGTATAAATGGCTGACAAGACTAATTGGGGTATGTGGGGTGAGTATTTCCAACAATCCGTGGGGTACACGATTTACTAGCGTCATATTAAATACCAATGCCTAGCGATATCCGTTGAAATCGGTCCGATCATATCCCGATTGAAAGTATGGTGGCCCATCATTTCCAACAAACCTGCGGGACACACACTATACTAGCGTCATATAGAATATCAATACTTAACGAGATCCGTTAAAATCGGTCTGATCATATCCCGATTGAAAGTATAGTGACCCAACAAATTCATCATGTAATGCAATATATATCAGGCTGACAATCCAGATTGGAGTATGTGTGATGGGTATATGCAACAAACTTGCGGGGTACACACTATACTAGCGTTATATAGAATACCAATACCTATCGAGATCCGTTGAAATCGGTCCGATCATATCCCGATTTAAAGTATGGTGGCCCAGCAAAAACATCATGTAATGCAATATATATCTGACTGAAAAGTCAGATTGGAGTATGTGTGATGGGTATATGCAACAAACCTGCGGGGTAAACACTATACTATATTATAGGTTATTGCATTTGTATGGCTAAATATTACTTGGAACGAGTTGTTTTGGCAAAGGACGACGAGCTTGCGAGTCGTCCTGCGCCAAAACAACGAGTTCCAAGTAATATTTAGCCATAAATATTCAATAACCTTTTTATTGTATACTTTCATATTGTTTTTGATCAATGTTAATTGTATGACTATTACTTTTCATTGTATTTGTGTTATTTTTTAAAGCTTTTGATGGAATTCCTATCTTGCCATTCAGTTTCATTTTGTGTGGATGATTATTTTGCGCGAAAACGACGTCGACGTCGGATGACGTCATTAAAAAAAACATCAAGGGTTTTCTGAAGTTTGTTTACCATTCGATAACGTTATAAACAGTGGGTGAGTGACCATTTGAATTATTTTATCAATTTTTGCCATAAAAGGTTGTAAAAAAACTCGTATTTTTTTGTTGACACTATAGGAAGGATTCCGTTATTTTTATTTGAAAGTAGTTCCTTATTTCTATTTCGCGGCTCTTAGCAAGCACGAGCAAAAGTTCCCGTGCAATATCAATGCGTGCAATATCGTAGAATATTGCACGCTTAGCTCAATGCAAACTAAACGGGACAATATGAAAGTATACAATAAAGTGTCATATAGAATACCAATATCTAACGAGATCCGTTGAAATCGGTCCGATCATATCCCGATTTAAAGTATGGTAGGCCAGCAAAAACATCATTTGATGCAATATATCTCTGACTGAAAAGTCAAATTGGGGTATGTGTGATGAGTATTTCCAACAAACCTGCGGGGCACACACTATACTAGCGTCATATAGAATACCAATATCTAATGAGATCCGTTCAAATCGGTCCGATCATATCCCGATTGAAAGTATGGTGGCCCAGCAAAATCATCAGGTAATGCTATGTATAACCGACTGACAAGCCTATTTGGGGTATGTGAGATGGATATTTCCGACAAACCTGCGGGATACACACTATACTCAGATCAGTTGCATATATCCAAGCCAAGGACATTATCCCAGACTTACTAGCGGCCCCTGCACTGCAGACACAGTTGTTTGTTTTGTGGGAATAAGTAAAGGGACAATGCAGAAAAACATTGAGAGCGGGACATTCGCTTGCTTTGTTGGGTGACAGAAATACCGGATAGTATACTTGAGCAGTCAACCAAGTTCATATGTACGTGTTATGGGCAATCATGGGCTAAAAAGGTTGGAAAATCCCATGCATCAATACCTCCAACAACAGAATCGTTTGTGGAAAACGTTAAACGGGCTCATCTTCAGGCATGTATCTGGAAACATGCTCTGAACAAAGATCCACCAGACTTAGACCCTATGGAATATGGATGGTCCCGGGATGATGCTGCCAAAACCCTTGTCCCTATTATGGTGCCAAGTAATGTTGAGCTTGCACCAGATGTCCTGAAGCTCATCAATTGTCCATGCGAGAGTGGAGCTCCGTGTGTTTCTGTGAGATGCATATGTAATCAGGCTAGGCTTTCCTGCACCATATTTCGTGCATGCCAAGGCGCATTAACTGCTTAAATGAGAAGACGAAGACCAGTGACATAAACTCAATACAAAATCGAAAGTTAAGATGCAGGACAAAGTGTCAAATTGATATGTGTTAAATGTGTCGAGTTGTTCTAATGACTTGAATTAAAAGCGTTAATAGTACATAACATAGTACAGTGTTCTATCACATACATCCATCCTAACATATTCATTTTCTGCTTTTCCAATGTCATCAAACAATCAATTTTAGTATCCACGTGCTTTGCGATGGAAATATCTGCGTCCGTCTGTTCCTTCGTCACGCTGTTTCCCCTTCATTTGAAAGCAAGGTTAATGTTTAACTGGCCCACACAGTGGTGGGTCAAACATATCATGTTGAATGAACAATTATATACAGGATAGTTTATTTGAAATATTTTGAAATAAGACTTTGCATATGCATTTGGTAATGAAAGATGCACACAATATCTATCGGGATTATATATTTGACACCCGGTCCATATATATGACCGTATCGTGATTGGATAGGGAGCAAAAATGTGTGTGTGTGAGGTGTGGGGGGTGGTTGGGCGGGGGGTGGGAGGTGGGGGGTCGGGGTAGTGTAGGGGGCACAAACATTGATTCTTCGAATATGATAATGTTGCATTTTAAATGAAATTATATGGGAATAGATGAATATGCGTTATTTGATTTGCTCTAGTTATGTCTGGTAAACTACCGTTGCATGATGAGTATTATCACAGATGTATGTTAATTAAGGAATAAAACATAATAATAGTTTGATTTGTACTTATTTAGGCCCTTTATGAGCCAAACATTTTGATTTCACCATTATTGGCGGCCATCTTGGACGCCATGTTGATTTTTTCGAAATGCTCAATGATGACAGAGTGACATATTCAGATACATATAATATATGGTCCGTAGATGCAAAAAATGCAAACAGCAATTGTATCGATGCAAAATCTAGGTTATGTCCAAAAAGGGCATTTATCTGCCGGACTATGTTATTATTTTCACGAACGATCGTATGCGAGTGAGTGAAAAACAACAACAAGCCTACCAGGATTCTCTATAATTGAACACAGCAGTTAAATAATCTATTTATTACATTTTAAATCTGTATATAAATGAATTTAACCTAAATTATTCGCTTTATTGAACGTCATCTGTGGATGACGTCGACATCAGCAACATTTTATTGACGTCATAACCATCACAGTTAGCATTTTTTAGAGTTCGGAGTAAGCTATTAATATTGAGCGATTATGAATATTCTTTCGCAGAGAAATCCCAATATTTCACCTATAGCAATATAATAAAGACGAATACATAACACTCAACGCTCGATATACTAACGCGAATCTCGATCTGATACCTAGCTCGATGTGCAAACTCAAGTCGAAACGCAGATACGCAGTCAATGTCAATTGTAATCTCAGAGCTAGTTCACTATTCAAAAAATCAACTCGAAATTGAATATCGATCTCATAGCTAGCTCGATATTAATGCTATTTCTTCCAAATAATCTTCGAGCTAGGTCGACATTTGGAAATAGGCTCGAAATTAAGCTTCGATATTAGAGTTAGATCAATATTGAACATCAACTCGAAATTCAGATGAGCAATCAATGTTAATTTTCGATCTCCAAGCTATCTCCACATTTCTTAAGTCAGCCCGATATTGATTTTCGATCCAAGAGCTAGCTCGATGTTCAAAACCTGCTCGATATTGAATTTTGATCTCAGAGCTGCAGTCAGCTCGATATTGAATATCGATCTTCGATGGCACAGCCAGTTTCACAACCAAGCAAAAACGTCTGTACTCTTTCCTTTACAAATACTATGTCCGCAAGAATGCAGGTGGCTCCTTTAAAGCTTGATCCCAGATTACAGGACTCTTTGTCCGAAGATGTAAGCTGTCCTACTTACTGTCAGTATTCACTGTGTTAAAGATGATTGTCTCCGCGGGGTAACCAAGTGGTGAATCTCCTCCACACATCTGAAGCCCATCACCCTCACACGGTGTAACACACTTGTTGAGATTTGGCCCGGTAACGGCGGTATCCAAGCAGGAACATTGCACGCCCTATATAAAATAATCGGCTTGGGTACGTTAATGCTTGTTTTATTTTAACCATGAAGAGCACTGGCAGTAAAGACATAAATATTGAAAGTATTTGAAATTCTGATTCACCTGATTGGTTTAATAAGTATATTTAACACTAACTTTGATTTTGAATGTAAATTCGTTTTGGCGGGAATCTAAGCCGCGTCATGCTAGGATGGCGTAACCAACATGGCAAATTTCTAGATACATTTTTGAGTTATTTTCGAAGAAGTGATCGTGGTACAGGTCATTTCATTTGAATATATGTCCATCAAATACTTAAACAAGTGAAGTGTTTAACAATAACATCTCAACCATTGTCATTTTTTTTTGAGCAAACTAGATCTATTAGTTCGTATCAAGTTGTCGTTTTTTAAATGTATAATGATCCTTAATAACGCGGCTTTTTTTTTCTTCTGTACTTTAAAGAAACTTGTATTTCTGATAGTGTTTTATTTTAGAACTTAACAAAACATTTTAGAACAACGACATGTTCCGATAAATTCATATATCAGATTACTATGTCTTGTGATTGTGGATTAGCGCCTTGAGGTATTTTTATGAATTTGTACTGGTGATTAAGAACAATGGAGGACTTTTTGATAAAAATAAGTCAACTATGGCATCCTGGTTGCTATTTTGTTTTCCATATTACGATTACTGGTTCTTGCGATTGTGGAATTGCACTTACATGTGTGATTACTGTTTATCTATAGCACTTGGTGCCTCCGTGGTCGAGGGGTTAACGATGTTGCGTTACAAACATTCAGCCCTCTCACCGCTGCGGGTTGGAATCCCACTGGGAGCTCAACTTGTAGGTGAGAAAATATCGATTCTTACTGATGGCGGGAGGTATACAGTACTGGTTTTACCCAGGAAAAATGGGGTGGTCTGCCTCCACAACAAAAAATAATCGACCGTCATATATGGCCGAAAATATGCTACAAATGACGCGAATCACCATTCAGAAAATCTACAACATTGGCATGTGATATAGTCAATGAGAGGGTTATGCATGTGCATATTATTAAACCGTTAGAGGGCCCGTAATTCGCTGAATTTGCTTGTTACTGTAATGATATTATAAGAATCGTTCATAGGTATCCGGTGACGATAGGGAATTCCAACGAGGAATATGTTTTTTTATCGCAACCGAGGCTCTGACGCTTGACTTTTATCTTTACCCATAAAGATAAGACTTTCCATCCCCCACGTAAAACGTGGATAGCCTTATCCGGTATGCAAGAAAACTTACATATTGATGTTCTATAGAAACATTGGGATACTGATAACATAAAATAAAATGTTGAAAGTTGAGTACACTTTCTATTTTGGCATATTTGTTGGTTGCGTGCCATAATTATAGGTTATTTAACATGGTTCTGTACAATACGGAGATATATTTGGACGAGTACACAGCTGGAAAAGTCATATTGGACGAGCCGTTAGGCGAGTCCAATATGATTTTTTCCAGCTGTGTACGAGTCCAAATATATCCCGTATTGTACAGAACCATGTTAAGTAACCTTTTTATTCTATACCTTTATTTTAACCAATCATTTATAATTCGGATATAACTTTCGTTTGTTTCATGCTTTCAAGCAAGTCGCTATGAACATCGAAAGCACAATTGCATGTAGGTCTATGTATTTTATATATTGTGTTCGACATGGCTTACTCTCAAGCTTTATTTGCTTGAAAGAATGCCCATTTCTCCGTTGTCAACAGTGATTAAATACTACCGAAGGTCAGTTTCAAACAATGATATATTATGCTAGTTTTTTGTGTTTTTTTTTTGTTATAAAGGAAAATTAAATAAAAATATGTGCAATAGATAGGTTTTCATTACTTGACAACAATTTATGGTTAGGTAATGACAGAAGCCTGTCGGTTCTGATTTTTATTCGGACCTTTTCACGCGTTTCGGTCTTTATCATAGGTTTAACATGGAACCTGTGAAGCGTACAATACGAACAAAATACGGGATATTTTGTACGCGCGTGCGTCCCGATACGGAAATATATTGTACGGTCACATGACTCGAAAGAGCGTCTACGATTGGATGTATAAATTAGGTATAGAATAATAGGTGATACTGACTTGTAGCACCGCTCGCTCAAATTAACCGTTTCCAAAAGAGCTAATGCTTTTTCTTAATTAGGTATCGTTTGCACACATGATCAAAAGGTTGTGGGTTCGATCCCCGCCATGACCATATGTGTTGTGTCCGTGAGCAATACACTTTGTCTGATTTGCTTAGTACTGGTTCTACCCAGGAAGACATCGAGAGTGATTAAAACAAATTCAGAGAGCTTTCATTACAATCGATGTAAAAAAATAAGTTTAAACTAAATTTACGGAAATACGCTTACGTGAACGGCGCCATATGCATGGTTGTGTTCGCGACACATCGAAGAGCAATATGCGTGGAACACATTTGAAACCGTGGATGAATTGAATACAAATGGATTAAAACCGGTAAAGGATGCACGACATTCCGACACATCTGTAATAAAAAGATGTAGCATTATTAAAGAAACTAACCCGCCAAATAACAGCAAACTTATATTACAAAACCGTCTATCAAATACCCTATTCAGGTGTTCAGGTCACATACTAATGTATAAGTGTCGATTTAAAGTAAAGGTTCATTTGCGGGTTCTTAAATTACTCGTAATTGAATATGTGTAAAACGAATTATGGCTTGGTAACTCTTAATTCGACAATAAAACATTACACGTGATTTTAACAATGGCATTCTAAAAGAACCAGCCGTATCATCAGACCAACTACTGAAGCAATACCCCAAAAGGATCAATCGCATTGTGTTTTTTTTATATTTCAACCATGGTTATATTACTAAGATATGGCAGTCTCCACGCTAAATACACCATAGAAGGCATATACTAGGATTTATAAAAGTATGATTGTAGATGAATTGTAAATGCAGTATATGCATTCAGTATATATGCATACATATTTAGTTTTTATTTATATTTAAAACACAGTTGCCTGAGTGTGATGAAATACCACAGCAAACAAAACATGTATTAAAAAAATATATATTTATGTCACTAATAGGTATATTATATACCCTGAATTGTAAAATAGACAACATGCTTTATAAATTTTACAATACTACTATTTAATATGTATACGAAACAGCATTTCGTTTTTGAAAAATGTTAAAACAGGTTTTGGCACATAATCGAATCATCTCCTTATTGGAAAACATGTAAATCATTTTATCCATATCGTTTAATTTTACAAAATCCGGACATAAAGAATATTCGTTGTCTAGCAAGACCTTTTTGATGTCAACATACATGCTACACCTTAAAATAGCATGACCTCTTGAACATAAAAGGGACAAAAGCGTTGACTTTCTCTTAGATGTTCATATCGACCAGTTTCAATTCTTAAAGGTGCGACCCCACTACTAAATTTGGCAAATGCAGACCTGTGCTTTAATGGTAGTATTAGTTTACAATAAGGTCAACATTATATTCAGATTTAAACTATCTATACGTTCTCAACTTGTTTTTTACCTACTCCATTTACACCTTCTAAAGTTAATACTATTTTTTCATTTTAAAACATGCTGGTCCATTAAGGCTTCAGTGACATCGTCTATATATTTAAGTAATTGTTTTACATACTGTAATAAATATTAAATGTAAGTATTATACTAGTGTATATATTAAATGTAAATACTTATTTATCTAGAGATAGTACATATAATCAGTTGTTGTATTATATATTAACTCTGACTGAACAAAACCGTCCAGCTGCACATTTGATGATGGAATTTTTATAATGTATATACATTTATAGTGTAGATATAATGAGATTATTGATTGAAATATATGTGTTTTAAGTGTCTCATAGGTCGTTATTACGGCCGGGTATACCCGGCCGCAATGAAGACGCAATGAAGACGTACAATCGTGGAATCATTTTAAACCAGTATTTTATGATACAAATTTCTATGTACAATCACAACGGTTCCGAAAAAGGCTTATACGCTCACTCTTAAAGAGGCTCTACCTATATATTTTTGTCCACCAATTGTTATAAACTTTACTTAATTATAAAGAGGACTATGAAAAAGGTAAATGGCAATAATTTCACCCAATGTAATATGCGTTTTGCCGGGGAAAAACAGGATTGAAAAGATCGGATTTTTGAAATTGTATTCGTAATTGTTTTAGACAAGCCGATTGCGGAGATTTTCCGATCGTATTCGTTTGCAATCGGAACTACCTCGTCTGATTAGCGAAGAGTTCCGATCGATTCGTTTGCTATCGGAACTGCGCCGAATAGTTTGTAATCGCATTGCGCATGTCCGAGAAATTCGTAAAAACTCGTAGTTCTCCGGCAGGAATAAACGGCTGGGCAGCATTTTATTCAAGATATTGTTTTGATCATAATTATAATTTACAGAACTGGAATACGAACCATGTTTCTTTTTAGAATACTCATAAAATAGCTTTGTATACATATAAATGCAGTAATATTGAGTATTTAATATTTTACATTAAAAATCGCGTAGATATAGGTAGTGCCTCTTTAAGTTTTAATGAATTTTCCTTTGCATTTTTTAGATTGTTTTATTTCTTCTTTAATTTTCGGTCGGTTTTCAATGTTACTCACGTGAGTATTTGGGTATGCCGCGCTAGCTACGTCAATGCCTTACCTGTCACGGGCAATAATAACGGATTGTTTGTACTGCTCACTAAATAATGTGTGCTATACAACCCTGTCGAGACGAGGTCATGATTCTGGAGACTGACGGCACGGTATCTCTGTACACCCCAGCTGTTGTTATACAGTGAGAAGCTCACGCTGTAACTAAAACAAAACAAAAACATAATTACACGGCACGGTATCTCTCTCTGTACACCCCAGCTATTGTCATACAATGAAAATCTTACACTGAAACTAAAACACAATATAAACATATTTACACGGCACGATATTTCTGTACACGCAAACTCTCGTCATACAGTGTATGAATGAATGAATGAATGAATGGTGTTTTACGGCACGTCGACACTTAAATAGGTCATATTACACTGTATCTAAACACAATACAAACATACTTAACCGGCACGGTATCTCTGTACACTCCAGCTGTTGTCATACAGTGGGAAGGTCACACTGAAACTAAGACACAATACAAGCATAATTACACTGCATGGTATCGTTGTACACCTCAGCTGTTGTCATAGAGTGAGAAACTCACACTGTAACTAAAACCCAATACAAACATAATTACACGACACGGTATCTTTGTACACACCAGCTGTTGTTGATAAGCTCAGACTGTAACTAAAACACAACAGAACCATATTTACACGGCACGGTATTGCTGTACAAGCAAATTCTCGTCATACAGTGAGAAGCTCACACTGTAACTAAAGGTTATAATAGCGTAAATGAGTCTCCATTGCCCTTCCATAGTACAGTTAGAATCTTGACAACCTGTTAAAAACCCAAACCTGGTTAGAATTCTGGGAAACTTACTTTATCATGCAAATAAACATGTCTGCTATTAAACATCAACAAGGAAATAGGGGGTTTAATACCTTCTAAGAAACATTTCTTCAGTTGTATACTAACACCGGGTCAAAGGTCAAAGCTATTTTTACCCCTTGCAATTTCATACCCTGTATTCTTTCACTTCTGAAATTTATATCAAAAACTTTCAAAAACATGATGAGCTCCCATTTCCAATATCACCAACATGTCCAGAATACAGTTACAGCCAAACAATAACAGGAAATTGCACTAAAAAAAGGTTTTAAAGAAAAAAAATATGCACTCTTTAATACAGAACTTCTTTCGACTGCACCAGGCAAGCACATCCTGCTGATTTAGTGGAATTAACCTAAAACACACCACAAACATATTTACACGACACGGTATTTCTGTACACGCAAACTCTCGTCATACAGTGAGTAGCTCACACTGTAACTAAAACACAACACAAAAATAATTACACGGCACGGTATCGTTGTACACACCAGCTGTTGTCATTCAGTGATAAGCTCACACTGTAACTAAAACACAGTACAAACATAGTTAAACGATACGGTATCTCTGTACACCCCAGCTGTTGTCATACAGTGATAGGCTAGTGATATGCTCACACTGTAAATAAACACTATACAAGCATAAAATACACGGCACGGAATCGTTGTACAACCCAGCTGCTGCCATATAGTGAAAAGCTCACACAGAAACTAAAACACAATATAAACATATTTACACGGCATGGTATTGCTGTACACGCAAACTCTCGCCATACAGTGAAAAGCTCACACTGTCACTTAAACACAATACACACATAAATTGACATTAAATACAAATATCGAACAGAAAGTACAGTGTTCACAGAACTCAACCACCCAAAACACGCATTTAGGTAATGGTGCCAGTGAGCATGAAATTCGGGTTCCCATAGTGACTTAATAGGGTTAGCATGAGGTGTGTTGCACCCTAGAACCTGATTTAAACGCCCAGCGGCCTTTTTGCCAATGACCGTTCCAATGCGGTATCCCTATTGCCAACCCGTTTATGTTTGCGATGTCATGTTTTATCCGACTTTTGTATTGTTGTTTGTTTTTGTGTGGCCGAGTGGTTAACGTCTCTGACTTGAAATTACTTGCCCCTCACCGCTGTAGGTTCGACCCCTCAGGGGCCTAGGAATCTTTATGTGAGGAAGCTATCCAGCTGGCTTGCGGAACGTCGGTGGTTCTACCCAGGTGCCCGCCCGTGCACGAAAATTGCCCGGAGGGGCACCTGGGGTCTTCCTCCACCAATGGAAGCTGGAAAGTCGCCATATGACCTTAGCTGTTGGTGCGACTATAAAATCCAATTCAATTCAATTCAATTGTTTTTGTGTGTGTTTGTGGTTGACTGTCGTCCTTTAATGCTACATTTCCTGCTCGATTTTAGATATCTACTTTTAGGCAACGCTTGTATAAAACATGATGATACTATAAACAATACCTTTAATAAATAACTAGTTAACAATGAACGTAAAGTTAATGATACATTCTAATATTGATCTTAAATTCTTTTTGATTCGGTTCTTATAGTGACTTAACAATGTAATTAATAGGGTAAGAGTTAGGTTTGGTGCACCCCAGAGCCAAACATCAACTACAAAGATGAATACAAGGCAAGATATCACATCAAAAACATAAACTAGTTGGCAATAGTGCTACCGCCATGGAACGGTCAGTGGCAAAAAGGACGTTGGACATTTAAATCAAGTCCTTGAATGCTACATTTCCTGTTTGATTGTTATAGCTACTTTTAAGCAATGCTGGTATTGAACATGATAATACTATAAACAATACGTTTAAGAACTAAAAAGTTAACATCGAACGTGTAAGAAGTTAATGTTACGGTCCAATATTGGTCTTGAATTCTGAACTACAAATGACAAATGAACTAATATATACACGTATCAAGTCAATTACAAAATGAATATTTGATAAAAAAACATATCAACGTTAATTACAAACCTTCCAAAATCATTGTAAATTGTGCAAGCGTCCGTATATGCTGACTCCATATTTGGAACTGTAAACCAGCTGGATGAAGTACTTTCAGTGGAGGTAAATTTGGCCGTATAAAGCGGTGCTCCCTCGGAATTTCTAAACACAACGTTAATCTGTAATTTCAAAAAACAAAAAAACATCTATAAATAATTTAATATCATAGGTTGTGTATCCAAACAACAATATCTGTAGAAAAATCTGAGTATTAACGGAAGAGTGTCTTTATTCAGTCGATTTTAATACAAAGTAGATGAACACATTCGCAGCACCGCGATCTGTTGCATGTCCCAAAGCGCCGGAATTGATCTATTTTGTAAAAATGAAGAATACGAAGGTAGGTTAGTCATTTTGACAGTTTAATAATAGAAAATACACGTTTAATCCACGGATCCCGGTGACGTGTGGTGGTGGCGGGGAGGTGGTGTGTTTGTGGTGTTCATATGTTGTTTAGCGGTGAATTGATAACTCTACAAAAGAAGTATGCCCACTGACTGTCAGTATTTTACATTTTATTCTAATAGTTAGTCAGGTAAAGTTTAAGAGCTGTATAGATAATCTAATAACAGGTGCTGACGAGAGTGGCCAACGTTATGGTTTCTTACATAGCAGTTGGTGAATGTTGGTGCATTTTCAGAATATTTAAGTCCTTAATGATATTGATGAACAACGGAGGACGTCCCGCACCCACCTTAAATCTGAAAAGCAAAGGTTAAACCTATGTTTGTCAGATTCATTTGTAGGGGAGGGCGGATCGAGCCATATTTATTGTCGGTGTACGTTTTAGTAGGCAGATATTCCTTGGTAAACTACTAAATTTATCAATCAAAATTCTACACAAGAAAAATGTTGTGACATGTGCCACATATGTGTTACTTTTTTATTATTTGCGCGTTTCATTCATGTTATTTACACATGTGCCACATATGTAAATGATACATATGTGTATCGCATATATTTTTCAGTTTAAAATAATACACATGTGCCACATATGAAATGTATACATATGTATTTCATATGAAACTATTATGCATAACATACATAACGTATTTACAAAAAAATATATAATATTGTAGAAAATAGTTAAACAACCTGTTTAAGTTTTTAATATTTTTTTATTAAAAAATATTTTCATATGTATAACATATGTGTTAATTGTATATGAAATACATATGTGGAATACATATGTATCACAATATGTAAAACATACGAATATCATTCCTAGATATTTTTCCTGTGTACTGTAGTCATATATTCAATAATTTTCATTAATTCGAACATTAGGCAGTGCCTATTTCGTCTTATACATTACCAAATCTGGTGGTTCCGTGGCCCAGTTGTCAATCATTGTATTTCTGTATCCTTTTTCATTGGAACCAATTAGATCCGTAATTGTCCGGTTGGTGGCGCTATTGTATGTACTTCCGGGATCATTCCAGACTGTGTAAGGGTCTGTATTTTCAATCGAGTGTAGCCATAAACATGTTGTAAAATCTACAATTATAATATTCTATATATATTTTCTAAATTTCGATGGCAGAATGATCGAATGATTGGTATAATTAACATATAGTCATATAGTATTAACGTAACTGTTTGAAAAATGGCGACATTGACTTTTGATCTATTTGACCCTAAAATAAATAAATAGACAGACAGACAGACGGACGGAGTGATTACTATAACGGAGTCCTAACACAGGCTAATCTTGTGCGCGTGCTTCTATAAAACTCGGTGTTAATGTATATTGTTTTTAGTTTACCGTCTGTAAAAGGAAATCTATCTTCTGATTGGTAATACATTAATTTTTTTACATTTTATTTCGACTTGTACATATAGTATCTCGTCATCAAAATATAACAAACACAGTTTAATTAAACATATGACAGGCATGCACGCATGTACCCCAACCTAAACACGCTCTCACACACCTATCATGTGCACACACGCACACACGCGCACACGTGTACTCTCTCTCTCTCTCTCTCACGCAATAACATAAACGAATTAATTGTTGGAACTATGAAACAATATATAATACTGTTGTAATTTGTACAGGTACCAGTATTCAAGTCTGGTTACTGAGGACATTATGTCCGTCTTTGGTTAGCACCATAAATCTAGATGTGTATCTCTCTGCAGGGCTAACTCAGGCTAATGCTAATGATCATAATTTACGTAATAATGCAATAAAGTAGTACACTTTTTTTAAACAAAAGGTTCACAAACAGTTGAACAGTACTAATAGTATAAGAGTATGGTCGGTGTACAGGGGCACCTGAGGTTCAGTATACTTTAAAGGGCACACGGCAATCAAACTTTGTTTGAAAAGCTTGTGGCGACATATTACCTTTTCCACAAAGTAAGCCTTTATTCAAATGCTGTTATTGACTATTAGAACAGTATATAACATACAACTTTTGCATATTGGATGGGTGGCTGTATTGCATCATTAAGTATTTAAACTTAACGTTATATGCAACCAGCTTAAAGCATAATGATACTGGAGTAATAAATCAAAATAACTTTGTGATTGCTGCTCTGTGCCCCCATGTGTTCTTATTTGAGAATATTAATGTTTAATTATTATAACATTTATTATAGTGACTGGTGATACTGAACATTGTGTGTATAGATGCCCCTTTAATTGCACTTATGGAGTGTGACGTAGAGATGTTAACTAAAAAACATTCTTTACGGTATAGTATGGTATTTCAGATGAAAATATCTGAACAATTACACTCTAGTAAGTGTTTGTTTTCTGTCTCCCTGCCTTACCATTTTAAGTAAGGCCTATTCATGATTTGGAAATCAGAGATGGTGATCAGCTGATGGTGATGTAGCATCTTTGAACCCTCATCATGTGCTGCCTTTTAGAGTATAAAAAATAAGAAAACAAAAATAGGCCTGTGAGTGATCTTGTAAAGAAGTAAAACACAGTTTACCGGTATATCTTTAATATCGAAATGTATATTTAAAAGAAACTGTCAAATAGAACACCTTTGCAATTAAAGGCCCATAAGATAAATACATGTACATTTAAATTGCTGCAACGATAATTAAGGGATCTGAAAAAAAAGTATTTTATAGTCTTATTATTTTTCTTTTAGCATTTCTTGTATTTTGTTTTGGCAAGAAATGTTAATTAGAATAAAACCCTAGTTATAGGATCAAAATACAAAATGGATATTACTTCTAATTTGTAGAAGTAGATCAAGTAATATATTATTCCTGCAAACTTCTAGATACTACATTTTTTGATAATAACATCTCTGTTAAATAAAATATATAATAATGAAACTCTTTGGGTAATTTCAATGAAACAAACAAATTTTTTTTCTCACATTTTCACTAGAATGTTGGGTACAAGCCTTGTTATTGAACAAGAAGAAGAGAGGCGAGTTTCATTAACAGTACCAGAGGTGTATATAGGTATCTTTTTGTATGATTTGATGTAATGTTTTGGAGAAAATGAATCTCTGTTTGTTTTTCAATGTTATTGGTAGTTACGACTTCGCAATTATGTCTATAATTGAATTAATATTATTTCAAATTTATATATAATACTGTAGCCCATCTCACCCACAAAGTTAGATTCATTCAAGCATAGACCCTACACTGCTTTATTTCCAATTATACATTTATATAATATAATACAATATATGCACATATTCATGTTAATCAATATTGAACTGATATTTCAACCACAATAGTAGTAATAATCCCTTGTGATCTGGCCCACAAGGTTTAAAGCAATGTTTCGACTGTTTTTAGGAATATCTACTTGTTATTTTCAGTTTAGGTGAGTGACATGTTTCATTTATATCATATATAGCATATAGCATCGGATATAGATATCGAAATAGTCAGTAGATTACAAGGGCAGTCTCATCAGGGATCCCCTTTCTTTTAAATTCAAATTGTCTCAGTGTTCAGTTGATACTTTAACATACAAATTTTACGGTTGATTCCGTAGACAACCAATAATATGTACTGTTATATTGTTTATACATCATTCTCAGATAACCTGACCTGATACATGTGTAAAGTTTATTTCAGAATTCAAGTCGTAACTGAAAATTTCTTATATATATAAGGGTATGTGACTATTGGGTAAATATATCATACACCTTGTTGCCTGTTTGTGCTTTATACATCACTGGATTATCGTCGCTGTTGTTGTCCTAGCTCGGGTAAAAGTTTATGTATGTAAGCCTATATTCTGCAAACTACTTTCAATAATGGTTTAAAACTTCACACATGCACTTCCCACAAGCTTTCAACATCAAAAGACAACACCAAAGAACTTAAACACTTACAGTCGTATGTTAAAGCTTATCTAAAGTTTTTCTGTCAGTTTATTTCTTGTATCGCGTAACGTATGGCTAATGAAACTTCAAACAGTCATCTGTTATCTTTAGATACCTTCACCCCATCCCCCACACTCCCCCCACCACCACCCTCCAACCCTAAATATATATATATATATATATATAGTTTCAAAGTGAATAAACAAGGCCTGCGAGTGACTGTACCAACAGGAAGTGTTTCTAGTCAGTTTATTAACTTACTCGTAAACAAAAGTATGTACAAACATATTTTATTCTCCGAAAACATAACTACAAAAGCTTTGTTAATCATATAAGAATTTGTGTAACAAATAAAGTTTGCTTTGCACAAAATCAGTGTAAATGCTCGATATATAAAGAATATACACTAGCTCAGCTACACATATATTCATCATTATTTATGTTCCTGTGGGACAGCCAGTATCTCTCATTTACTCCCCTTAAAACTATTTTGACTACATATGTCAAGTAAAATAACATTTGCCTCAATGAATGTACAGGGTCTTGGTGACAAAAACAAAAGAAAAGATACTATTGACTTTCTAAAAAGTAAACACTATTCAGTGTACCTTTTACAAGATACTCATTTTACAGATGCGGAAAAAACATATTCAAGTTCTGTAGGGATATGACTGCTATTTTAGTAACTTTTCAAGCCAGGCAAGAGGAGTTGCTATACTTTTTAACAATTGAAAGTTCATTCAGAAACTAAAGACGAGGATGGAATAAACTAATTCTTAATATTTCAATAGATGGGAAAAGATTAAATATAATAAACATTTATGGTTCTAATAGAAAAAATGGTATGATAATGGACCTTTGGAAACGGCCGAGCACGACACATACGAAATATTGCAGTCTCGGTTTGATTGGAACTGTTCGTGAGCGGTAGTGTAATATGCTAGCTACCCCTCACGCCCTCTAGCCCCGGGTTGAGCATAACTCAATATTCATAAAATCAATAGTACACATTTTAAACCATCCCGAAGATGGCATGCATATGGCGGTGGACATTGAGTCATATGCTTCCCCATGTCGTAAGGCGTATGGTCCCAGTATCTAATAAAATTAAATGCCCCAAAGAGCGAAATAAACATAATGGAATTTAGTTGGGAACATCGGTTATGAAGCCTGCATATCACAAGTAACAGCCAAAAGACTAAATTAAAAAAGCAGACAACATATCCTATAAGTGGTTAAACAATACCCAGAGCCTTTTATCGGCCGGAGTAGTGGAACCACCGAATCAAAAATTAAGTAAGAAAACAAAAGAAATTGAAAATGTACCACCGATAACTAAATATAAGTATCGGGCTCAGCGATCTCCAAAGATCGAATGAAAAACAGTACTGAAGAGTCGATCCTAATTTTTATCGTACACTTAAAACGCAAATCGCCTCAAGTGATTATCCTTCAATATTAGCAGGTGACTTCAACCTGATATTAAATCCTGAAATAGATTGTTTTGATTATGTTAATATTAATAATCCAAATGCCAGGAATGTAGTGATTGAAACTATTGCTGAGAGTAACTTAATAGATTGCTGGTGCGATAAAAATTTGGAATATAAGGAATTTACCTGGTTTAAAAAAAAAGACTAGGATAAGAGGTAGGCTGGATTTTTTTCTTATATCAGATAATATATATACCTATATAGATCACAAAAATAATGCCAGGCTACAAAACTGACCATTCAATGATCCTTCTTAAATTTGGTTTCAACAATTTTGATAGAGGCAACTCATACTGGAAAATGATCAACTCTCTATTGAAAGATACAATATATGTTGATGAGATAAAAACACTGATAAAAACAATTAAGACTCAATATGCAAAAGAGGATCAGTTAATCGATACAGATGTAGACTCTATTAATACAGCAGACTTACAATTTAATGCAGATGAACAGCTCTTCTTTGGTGTTTTACTAATGGAAATTAGAGCGAAAACAGTTGCATATTCTTCCTATAAAAGAAAACTTTAAAATACTAAAGAGCATAAGCTTCTAAATGAAATTCAAATTTCACTGTCCTGTTTTAATGGGATAACAGTAGGGTAAGAGTGAGGTTTGGTGCACCCTAGAACCGGTTTAAACCCTTAGTGGCCTACTGTGCCACTGACCGTTCCAAGGCGGTAGCCCTATTGTCAACCCTTTTGTGTTTGTGATGTCGTTTGTATTTTTTATTACTTTTGCCTTTTCGTTTGTCTGTTTGCGTGTTTGTTTTTGTGTTTTGTGGTTGACTGTCGTCCTTGAATGCTGCTTTCCCTGTCCGATAGTTTTAGCCTTCTTTAGAAAAAGAAATAATACATGAACATGGCTTAATAGAAAATAAAAGGAATGAATTATATGAAATTAGGGGGAAAAAACTAGAAGCAAGCCAAAAAAGATCAAGAGCAAAATGGTTTCAAGAAGGGGAAACAACAAGTAGATTTTTTTGTAATCTAGAAAATAGGAATTTTACTTCTAAATTAATGATAATCCTAAAAACAAAAAAAATAATAGAATAATTAAGTCTCGAACAGATATTTTAAATGAAACTAGAGAATTCTGTAAAAAAATATATTCCTATCATGAAACAAATCATGCAAACCTTAAAGAGAAACTATCTAAAATGCACATACCAAAACTAACAGGAAATATAAAAATCTACTCGAAGGTCCCCTTACCTATGAAGAAATGTTAAGTAGCCTTAAGCGAATGGCTAATTTTAAAAGTCCTGGTTTAAGTGGCTTTACTGCGGAATTTTTACAATTTTTTTCTATAAGTGTCATTATATTTCCGTTATAGTTCCTAATATCATTTAGAAAAATGGGATAAGCAAATTTAAAGATAAGCAACTCCTCAAAAACTGGCGACCAATCTCTCTCTTAAATGTTTCATATAAACTAGCTTCTGCAAGTATAGCCCAAAGGCTAAAAAAAGTTTACCACTGATAATTAGTGAAGATCAAACTGGTTTTATTGCAGGTAGATACATGGGAGTAAATACTAGACTACTATATGACTTAATGTTCTATGCAAAAATATATAACATTCCAGGACTATTATTACTTATTGACTTTGAAAAAAACTTTGATTCTGTTGCGTGGACATTTATTTTTGAAGTCCTGGACTATTTTAATTTGGGCCTTCCTTTAAGGAATGGATAAAAGTTCTATACACAAACACTGAATCCTGTATCTTTGTAAACGGTCACCTTTCGGAATGGTTCAATCTTCAAAGAGGCTGCCGACAAGGCGATCCGCTGTCACAATATATGTTTATTCTTTGCGCAGAGATATTGGCTGTTCTCATGAGAAATAACCTCAATATAAAAGGTATTAAAGCCAGGTCCACAGAACATTTAATATCACAGTATGCAGACGATACATCTTTAATGTTAGATGGTTCAGAGAACTCACTTAGAAATTCTCTTAATGTGCTACAATTTCATGCGGAAATGTCCGGCCTTAATATCATAACTGAAAAAACTAAATGCGTATGGTTTGGCTCTATGAAACATAGTAATATTAAACTATGTGAAGATTATGACCTATCTTGGGAGAATGAATTTACAGTGTTAGGAATTAACTTTTCTGTTGATCTGGAATCAATGCTAGATATTCATTATGATGAAAAAATCTTGGAAGTTAAACAATAAATATTAAACTGAAAATAATACTGACGCCTACTGGAAAAATTACAATAATAAAGAGCTTAGCCATGTCCAAAATAAACCAGCTTATCTTAACTTTGCCAAATCCGAAACCGGACAAGATCCTGGAATTAAAAACACTTTTCTTTAACTTTTTATGGAGTGGAAAACCTGATAAAATTAAAAGATCAACTATCTGCCTTCAATACTTGCAAGGTGATCTTCGAATGTTGGATTTGGATATATACTTTATTTCACTCAAACTAACTTGGATCAGACGATTACTATCAGGCAATAAAAAGTCTCTAAATATGTTCAATGAATTATATGCATGTATTTTAAATTTCTCTTGTTGTGGCGCAGATTATATCTCTTGTAATATAAATAAAAGACATAATACATTTTGGAAAGATATGTTTACTAGTTATAAACTGTTTTCAACTAATGTAGATCCAACATCATGAACTAAATTGCATTATGTTCTTTTATGGCATAATCTACATATTAAGGTCGGACGCAATCCCATTTTTCTAAATGATATTAGGAACTATAACGGAAATATAATGACACTTATAGACTTTACACAAAAATAAATCATTCCAGCCAACCTTTTAAAATACAAAGGAATAAGGGCATCAGTCAGAAATCACCTAAATAAATTTAATTTCCCACATTTTCCTAGCTATAGTTTAAATCCTATAATACCGCTTCATATAGGAATAATCCTATAAGATGAAAAAGGATGCAGATCCATTTATGATGCAACGCTCTCAAATAAAAATGCAATCTTGTTAACAAGAAAGTGGATAAATGATCTGAATATTACCCAAAGTGTATACTGGTCAAACGTATTTAAACTGCCATTCAAATCGACAAAGGATTCAAATCTGCATTGGTTTCAATTTAGAATAAAATGATATAGAGGGTCCTATAGAAACCACAGCGTCCGAACGCAATGGCATCGTGGGTCCGCACTGTACTGCAAACAAGGACTTGAAACTACAATGAAAGAGACAAAAAACAACAGAAAGGATGGTGAAGACAGGGTTGCCGACTTGGAACGGTCAGTAGCCAATAAGGCCTACTGGTTAGCTTGAATCGATTTTATATGCGCACAATCCTCGCTATTATCCTGTCTGCAGCGTCCAAATAGACAAGAACAGTGTAAACAAAACTACATCCCATCAAAAGGAAATCCAATAAATCATAGAATTTTGGGGATAAATTATTTATTAAAAAAAAAAAATTCTGATTCAGACCTTTGTGATTTTTGTAACGAAGGTATAGAAACAATAAAACACTTATTCTATAAATGTAATATAACAAAGGAATTTTGGCAAACACTTGCACTTTTCTTTCATAATAAGGGTAAGGACATTAATAAGGTTGGTCAATAACAAACATCATCTTTGGAAACGATACTTTTGATATCATTTTAAATAAACTCCTCCTTACTGCCAAAAAATGTATATTGAATCACAAATTAAAGAAATCTAATCCTACTTTAACTATATTCAAATGCTTTTTGAAGTTGAGAAATGTATAATCTACATGAATATGAAACAAGACATTTTCGAAAGGAATGGACAAAATACAGGATTTAATTATAAAAACAACAAAACCTTATCAAATGTGGTAGACCTGACTTCAAGCTGACTGGATGAAATCTACATTAATTGTTTAAAAAAGAAAATATATAAAGCAAGATTCCAACTTTATTTATACAGTCTTTACTTACTCCATTAGTACACACCTATTCACTTTTTTTTTTCTCACCCTCATTGTTTTTTTTTATATATATATTTTTCATATTTCTTTACAATTATCTAGTCTTTATGTTAAACATGAAATACTATTTCAAAATTAAATGCATGCATCTAGAACAGATAAATGTTGTTGACATATAATTTGTGTAATACTTGTGTTATCTCCCCTGCATACCAAAGATAAGGGAGTGTACAATACAAACACATTTAGAGATGTGTGATGGAGTAACCAACATAGATAGGAGATTACATGTACACTGCATGAAATGAGAAATTTAATTACAACCTAAATTACTATTAAACTACACTTACATTACTGGTATTATAATGTATCAGTACATTTAAATCTCCCTATATGTCAGTTTTACACTGCGTTTAAATGGTTGCAAACTTTTATTCGACATTTAACTGACATTGAATTTCAACAAAATTCAACACATAGCATTTCCGTATAATTAAGGTTGGATTCAATCCCTTTTATCATGCACAGGTATTCAGGAACTATGTTAACAACTGTTGTAATCTCCCTGTTCAAAGGGGCAAATGGCAACCGTTAGGGCTGTAACAAACATAATTGTCATTGGTATCACATATCTATTACTTCTTTTGGGGTTATAAAATGATAGTGTGCATAGATTGTTTTTGTTGTTGTTGTTACTCTTAATAGATTAACGTGATGCAAAACTATGTCACTATGAAATATCCAACGGTTGTCTATAGAAAAATTTAACTAGATATAACGTTAGAATCGCCATGTGTCCTCATATATAAATATAAATACATATATATATATATATATATATATATATATAAATAAAAAATATAATAACACATTGATATAAAGTGTAATGGATGATTCGATTTGCAACAAAAACCTACCATTAAATACTTTACACACAAGAGTCAGAAGCATAATTAAACATGTTGCGAATCCAAACATATTGTTGCTGTATTATCACATACCATATTAAGATATATTTTGGTCAAAGTTTATAGTTTTTTCATCATCATTTGCAAATATGTGTGTTTTGCTCCTAAATCTTAAGTTATATACATTTTTATTTCCTTTCTTATAAGAAAGTAACGACACTTATTTCTTTATAGAGGAGGACATCTTAACAATGCCTGCAGTTGATGTTTCGAACTAGACGTTTTTATAGGTTTTATAATTTTCAAAGCTTAAGTTCAGGTTAATTTTCGCTGAACTCGTGAAATGCATATTCCATTTTATTTACGTTCACACATGGACATATCAGACTACTATTACCTTAAACGACAAATTACATGCATTTGTGTTTAAATTTGTTTTGTCGTTACTTTTTATAATTGAAGAATTTTGCTTCAAAATGTCATTCTTTACCATATTATAAGAATACGGATGCAGCAAAATTAGGAATCACATAATAGTTCATGTCATAATGTTTCATATCGAAAGAAACATTAGACTTGACATTAAAATGAACATATTCGGCGAGAATGTCAAGATTTTTGATTCAGGTACAAAATGAAAGTGTTACGTTATAAGTTGAACAAATCGCGTATTATCGTCTTTATAAGCTAACTGGCTGAATTTTCTAGATTTCTGGTAGCACATAGACAATTATTATTAATATATTAAAAAATCACACACTGTAACATACAATGAAAGAACCAAATATTATTCACATCATAGATTCGTAAGTCTTAGAACTAAGATGTTTGAAATAATTTTCGGATATAAAATATTTATGTTTTTAATTTCTTAAACGAAACACCTTCATTCAACAAGGTAACGTAAATTACGGCAACGTAAGCCTAATAACGCAGGTATCAAAGGTATAAACATTAAGTGAAACGAAATTCTGTAGTTTAAAAAGAATAAATAATGTTCAAAATGAGTTGTTACAATCAATTATGTCTAAAAGAAAGTTGCAATAAAACTGTAATAGTGTTCGGATGATTTGTTCTAATTTCGTTTAACATGCGGTAAATAGAAAACTATTTAAAAACACACAATGTAACGGACATTACATGAACCAAAATTTATTAACATCATGGGCACGTATGTCTGTGATATATGCAAGGGTTGGAATAGTTTTCGGAAGTAACATCATTAATGTTCTTAATGTCTTGCGTTAAAACCTTAATAAAACAAGGTAACGTAAATTACGGTAACGTGGGCTTAGAAACGCAGGTATCCAAGGTATACAAAGTAAGTGAAACGACAGTTTGTATTATAAAAGGCATGAATAATGAAGACAATTTAAAATACAAATCGTTTATTTCATACCATTTTAGTCTTCAAAATGCAGTAACATTAATTATATTTTATAGGTAACGTATTCTACACCCTGTAACACGATAAAGCCCCAACGCGCAGATGGCAGACAAATGGCAAAAGACTACATACATAATGGGCTTTCAGAAACACAGGGTCTACAAAATTCCCCCGTGGGAGGGAGGGTTTACCTTATTACTCACTGTGTATAAGTCTAGGACTGACCAACTATGCAGAATAATGTAAGACTCTTGTTTTAACAGTGTGGCAAGTTTTTGCCTTGAGGATTTCGTATGAGCATTGAAACATATACCGGGGAGTTTGTTTTATATTAAGATGCGTATTCTAATTATTTTAACATATACCAGATCGTTTCATTCTTTTCAAGTAAAGCTTAATGCATGTTAATATACATGTTTACCCTAAATATTGTATGCTTTACTTTATAGGAATATTCTGCACAAGTCAACTTTGATTATTACTTTATTAAACATGTAACTCGACATTCTTTTGTTTAGTGTAAATGTTCATATTGATTTTTTTGTTTTAATAAAGAGAGGGGAGTGTTGTAATTTTAGGTACCAGTATTCAAGCCTGGTTACTGAGTACATTATGTCTGTCTTCGGTTAGCACCATAAATCCAGATGTGTATCTCTCTATAGGGATAACTCAGGCTAATACTAATGATCAGAATTGATGGGTTAGCATCCCTTATTTGGGAGATGCTTTATGAACCAGGCTAATGCTACTGCTATATGATTTATGTGTTAGCATTCCTTATTTGTAGATGCTATAAGATTGATGAGTTAGCATGCCAGTATTTACGATCATGCTAACCCCTTAATTGGAAGGGACCTTATAAAAAGGGAGGGTTTTCTTTGTTCGGAGCCTTTTCCTGGCTTTTCTCTAGATACAAGAAATCAGTAATCATGTGAGAGTGACAATATCATTATTACTAAAATGCCGTAAATATCAATTCGTCATAATAGTAGTTTCGTAACAAGTAGAGTTTAAGTAGAAATAAAGTTATGGAAAATAAAATTGGACTCTAAATTTCTTTCCACCTTTTGGGTAAGATATTGTAAAAATACCTTAGGATACACTTTACATACACAGGAAAAATATCTAGGTACGAAATTCATATGTTTTACATATGTGCCACATATGTATTCTACATATGTATTTCATATTAAAAGAACACATATGTAATAAATAAGAAAATAATACATATGTAATACATATGTATATAACGTGAAATTCATATGTAAAGAAGTCTTATTGAGCCAAACAATGATTTATGCTGCACAAACTTAACAATTTTCATATTCAATCTAATAAAACGACTTTTTGTGTACAAATGAAGTTTAAACTTTTATCATGTTTAATTTAACATATTAAACTGTATTTATGCAACATAATTCATTGGTTGTATATGCCCTGCAATTTTTACTGTTAACTTTGAGAGCAATCTAGTCTCTGACAATCGAAAAAAACACCAAAAAAATGTGTTAATCCAGTTACTCTGTTTACATTATTACTAACTTTATTCTCGGTTATAGTCATCTCTGAAGTTCGGGGGTCTCTCTCCACATACACACACATACACACATACACACTCACACTTAGTTGTTTGATATGAAAATTAATTATTTCCATAAAACAAAAACATTGTTGATGTAGCTCCAATGTTTATCTATGTTTCTTTCGCCACCAGTTTTGAAATTGGGACCATAACTATGTCGCTGATCGTTGAATTCTATGACAAAACATAGGCATAAGAGCCGGCTGGGGTCGGAGAGTCTACCTCTTGTGAGTTCGAGTGAGGATTTGAGAAATGTCCCCACACCCCCTCTTATGAGTCGGAGGGACCTGGAATCTTTATGCCCCCACTCAATCTTTATGCCCCCCCCCCCCCCACCCCATGTTGAAAGTCTACCTCTTGTGAGTTCGAGTCCCAGAGGGACCTGGAATCTTTATGTGAGAATTTGAGAAAGCCTTGGGGAACATCAATAAAAGCTCGGACAAGTTCAAAAACCAGCCAAATCGGACCAGTAGCAGCAGAGTTATGGCCCTTTATTTCGTTAAATATGCTATATTTTGCCTTGTTAAGGCGATAAGGCCTTCATTTTCAATCTTATATTTACCAGATTTTATACTTTTTTTTCTTTTATTATTTGTTTATTTGTTTATTTTTTTTACTTTTTTTTAATCATTTTTTTTATTTTTTTATCTTTTTTTAATATTATTATTTTTGTATTTCTTTATTTTTTTTACTTTTTTTTTTATTTTTTTTATTTTTTATTTTTAAACTTTTTTTTTTATTATCTACTAACCAGCCAGATAGGACCAGTAATGGCTGAGTTATGGCTCTTGATTTAGTTAAAAATGCTATATTTTGCCTCTTTAAGACGATAGTCACTTGCTTCATTGATGTTATAAGAGCCATATTAGCCAGTAGAGCGTCAACAGGCCCTCTTGGGCCTCTTGTTAATGATATGTATTAGCGTTTATCATATTTAAACATAAACATTTATCCTTTGACCTATACAGAAGTTGCGATTAAACGTTGCATACTTGGGCTTATGTCTAAAAATAAGAATATTCTCCAGAAGGTTGATAAATTCAAGGCCAGGTTTATATAGGAATCTTAAACATGTGGCACAAAAGACCCTAGATTTCCTGATTCAACATCTCCCTTGTTATCCACCTGAAGCGAATACACTTTTTGTTTACTTTGTGTCCATGTCAGCTAAGTGCCGCCAATATACAATCACAATGGAGGGATAATGTATTGAGACCTTGAATAAAATAGTATTTAACATGTTGGTTTAGACGAATATATAAAAGTACTACTAAGTATTTAAAAGCAACACATCTTTTAACTGAAAAGAACCTTGGTCTATTCACAATTTATATAAACACTATATGTATTGGATATATATTAGTTTCATATGAAATACATATGTGAACAGTTCATATGTGTCACAGGTGTATTATTTTGATGTGTAAAAAATATTTGTGTCACATATGTATCATTTACATATGTGGCACATATGTAAATAATATTATGCACATATTGTATTAATATGCAAGTCATAAGAAAGGAATACATATGTGTCACACATCACAACATTTTTCCTGTGTATATGGCACTAGGCCTTTTGGCGAGCTTTTCCATAGAAGTTTACGATGCAGTAGAGTCCAAGTAAAGTCGTGTCCGATTCCTCTCGTCTAAAGTAGATTACAGGAGGACAGACATCTAGAAGATTAGAGTTGAAGATTCCAATCGGAGATGATTATATATCCATAGTAGATAAGAGTTGTAGAATTCTCGAAGAAGAATAAAGTTGAATTTTTAGATTTTGGCCAGTCGGATTGCCTGCAGGACTGTGACTAGGTCCGAAATCGTCTCAGCCAATCAGGAAATAGATGATTAGAATTTGCCAGTAGGTAAATCCCATTGCTTGTGGAGTCCGTGTTGGTGGATTTGCACGTGGTGGTGGCTCCTCCGGTATTGACACTGGCCGTGGAAATGGTAGCTACCCGCGCCCACGGCTAGTGTGTATCTCGCAGGGTAGATTCAATGCCAATGAAACCGTCCATTCGTGGTGGTGCTGCATCCGTCGTAAGTCCTCACTGACACACCGGAAAGAAATATAAAAAGATCGGACAGGGAAAGTAGCATTCAAGGAGGACAGTCAACCACAAAACACAGAAACAAACACGCAAACAGACAAACAAGAAGTCAAAAGTAATAATAAATGCAAACGACATCACAAACACAAAAGGATTGACAATAGAGCTACCGCCTTGGAACGGTCAGTGGCAAAGTAGGCCATTGGGGGGGTTTAAATCGGTTCTAGGGTGCACCAAACCTCACACTTTACCCTACCGTCAGATCATTAAAACAGGACAGTGTAAGGTGTGAAGGTTGACATCTCGTCGAATCCAGCGTTGTCCAGTAGAAGTTTAAGCATCCTCTTTAGGGCCACGATAAAAATAAAACATATGTACATTAGAGGCAGGTAATGCCTGACCTCCCCGTGGCTTTGATTCCAGACAGCGGCATACCTTGCTGGTCACATGGTTCCTGACAGCCGCAACTGGTCCTGCCTGTTCTGTGGTCTGAACTGGGATGATGAAGCTAACTTAAAGATACTATAGCTCTGCTATAAATCGTGTGGGCTTATACATAAAGCAAATAACACGTTTTTACGCTTGGTTTACTACCACATTGAAGCTTGTGAAACATGGCCGTAATCATGTATATAAGGAGAGAAACCTATACCTGAACATCATTTCGTCTCCTGGTATCGGAGCGTGCATTCGTGTACTCGCAGCACCGGACCCACGTTATTCACGTGAAGAGGGTCTGGCACTGTGTGACTAGTCACCGATTTCGGCCACTGTGCTCCCCGCCAGAGCATGTATCAAATGCTGGCTTCGCCGAGCTTAACACTGAGATGCCCACATGCCGCAGTTCATAAGACGTGGGAAGGGAAGAAGCCGGACGGCAGTTGGTACATGCGGTACAGTGGTCCACCGTGGCGGGTTTTGCCATACAAGGGATTGTCATCAATACCAGCCCTATAGAGATTAGTTACCAGTAGCGAATGTAGTCCAGGCCCAAAACCTCACCGCCGCAGCAAAAAACTACACAGAGCGTCAGCGACAACCACCTACACAAAGACAACCGAACTGATTACACAACAGCACGAGATCAGCCAACACATTCATCAACACAGTCCAGACTCTACTGTACCCATCACTTTCGGAAGTCCTATCGGGTCAACGGGTGAAGGGACGTTAGTCTTTAGAAGCAACAGAACAACATCAGGGCATCAATTTTAATCCGTCGTTCGTTTTAGCAATATATATAAAAATATAATAAGAATAATCGATATAAAAAGAACATCACTGTTAAATCATTGAAAATAGTTCGCTGAACACGGTACCTTCCGGATTGACAATCCGTATACATAGATATTTGGCCAAATAGACAACTGGAAAGCTTTTTTTTAGTTTAACTATTTATTAGTTTAATAATTGATTTTGGGTTATTTCTCAATGTTATTTCAAAAAGACATACACAATATATTTCATATTATTCTAATGTTGAACTTTTCTGAGGCGTTTTATTTCCAAAGTCCTGGTGTACGTATGCAATTAGAAACGCATTGAATCACACACGCATAGTGAACAAAGGATAACGATGTTCCGACACATATTAAGTGTATGCAAACAATAACATTCAAATGTATTCCCAAGGATACAATTCATTTCAACTTAAAAATAAGGGTGGAACTGTACTGTCGTATTTCTGTTTATCTTTCATGTTGTTTGTTGATTATAAAAAACATCTCACTTCTGGTGGAACGGTTGCATGTTTATTCTACTATAACACTTTGCACACTGCCGATGTTTGCACTCGGTGTACCTTTACATGCTCTACTCTGCTTTGAAACTTGGTTAACGGCCGATGTTTGCACTCGGTGTACCGTTACATGCTCTACTCTGCTTTGACACTTGATGTGCGATTGGAATATAATAAACAGAGTTATTGATTATTAGATCAAAGTAAATTAAACAAACGCTTTACCAAATTGACTGAATAATCATTGAACGCTTTTAAGGTAATAACGGTTCTGGTTCACGCCTATAATCCCATAAATCGTGTGTTCTGTGCTGTTCGTTATACTCATCTTGATTTAATGGCAATGTGTTTCGTTATTCATCGCAGAGATTATGGTTCAAATCCCAGTTCTGAAAGCAACATGAATTAAAAAATACATTGGGCATTGGACTTTGGACACTGCGAATGTCCAACATCAAATTAATATTGGAGATTTAGGTCGAATGTCTAAGTCAAATTATGTATGTCGATATTTGACACCCGGTAGAATGTCCAATTTGAAAGTGAAATATTTCGATATTGGATACTCGGTCGAAAGTCGAAAGTCAAATTATTTTGATATTGGAGATTCGTCGCCAATGTCCAAATTTAAACTATTTTGATATTGGAGATTCGGATGGAATGTCCAAAGTCAGATTATTTCGAAATTTGAAACTCGGTCGATTGTCCAAAGTCAGATTATTTCCATATTGGACACTCGGTCGAATGTCCAAAGTTAGATTATTACGATATTGGACACTCATTCGAATGTCCAAAGTCAGATTATTTCAATATTGGACACTCGGTCAGATGTCCAAAGTCAAATTATTTCGATATTAGACACACGGTCGAACGTTCTAAGTCAAATTATTAAGATATTGGATATACATCGCCAATGTCCAAAGTCAAATTATTTTCATACTGGAGATTTGTTTCCAATGTCCAATGTCAAAGTATTTAGTAACTGGTGATTCCGGTCGAATGTCCAATATCCAATATATTTCCAAATTCATGTTGCTGCTCTGAAACGTGTTTTACATGGCCTCTTTTAGCTTTGAATTGACCCGTAATGATAATATGTAACAGAGGTTTACAGAATGTCTTTCACAACTTACATACTCTTTTATCAGCTTACGTAATAACAAGTTTACTATATTCACTGATTGGTTTATGGTTTAATAATTACGTAACAGTGTGCAAATGTCAGTATTAGTTAATTAACATGCTAATGTATTACTTAAGCAGTTGTTCATGATTATAAAAGATTGTGGGCACCTAATTTCACAACTAGTAACTAGTAAGTAGATGTTACAAACAACTGTGTTGTCAATACACATTAAAGGGCATTTTATTATTTATGTTGTTAGTAACTGTTTCTATAACGATAACCAATGGAGGCGTATTTCATATATAAACTCCTCAGAAGATCGAAGGACAGTCTACAGTCAGTAAAGAAAGAGTCCAGCTAGAGTTATGCTGTGAAAACATGTCCTCGAACTTGGGGTCCGTCGGCCGTCTCATATCATTACTATGGAATACTGTTATTCAAGAACTTTGTCAGTTTTACTTTAAATTTATATGGAACTCGTTACATGAATGTATACTGTAATAGAACAATATTAAATTTGGAAAACATTATTATTATTTAGTTAAAATGCAATTAAGGACTACCCAGCACTTTAATTAATATCAAAAGAAATGTACAATAACAACAAATGCGCTGTCGATATACGGAACAAATATATGTTAAAATACGGAACACACAAAACCTTGTTACATCTCTAACGACAATGCCTTGCTTACAAATACATATTTGTGTTTTACTTATATTGCCTATTGATGCTGCCTTGTTGGTTAGAGATTAGATCATGGCGGGGATTTCTTTATTTACACTGTCCTGTTTTAATGGGATGACAGTAGGGTAAGTGTGAGGTTTGGTGTACCCTAGAACCGGTTTAAACCCCAAGTGGCCTACTTTGCCACTGACCGTTCCAAGGCGGTGGCCCTATTGTCAACCCTTTTGTGTTTGTGATGTCGTTTGTATTTATTATTACTTTTGTCTTCTTGTTTGTCTGTTTGCGTGTTTGTTTCTGTGGTTGACTGTCCTCCTTGAATGCTACTTTCTCAGTCCGATCTTTTTATATTTCTTTGGTAGAACGTCATTCATTACAAAATATTCTATAATTATAAATATTAAATATTGGTTAAAAATCATAAGTATATGATAAACATGTATAAATAGTTTGTAACATGATGCTTAATGAATGTGAGGTATATCATCAAAAAAATGAACTGGGTTTCCCAGTTAATGAGAAAAATGGTCCTATAGAAATCATAGCACCCGAACGCAAAGGCACCGTAGATCCGCACTGTAACACAAAAAAAGAGCAATTTAATTATACAATGAAAAGGACAATACACAATTCAAAGCGTGGTTAAGACAGGGTTACCAATTTTGAACGGACACTAGGCACTATGTCCTACTGGTTAGCTTAAATAGATTTTAAATGTAACACATCCTCGCTATTATCCTATCATCAGCGCTCAAATTGAGAAGACAGTGGAAATAAAAGTACATCCCATCAAAAGGAAATCTCTCTAAACAATAAATTCCACATGCAGAGAAATTACGAAACGATACACGTATATGTAATTGTAAATATATATCAAAGCATAACAAGCAAGGTTTTACGCAAGCGTAAAATAGCTGCCGAGATACAATTACCTTGTAATACGGCGTGCTAGAAGTACACATCACCACAGAAATATAATTGTTCACGTGTGCGTTAAAGTGTACATTACAACACATATAAACTGTTCACTGTTACCATGTGTAATTATAAGATTGCGTTATCAAAATGAAAAATGTAAAGGAATAATATAAACCAATGAAAATTAAAATAAAAGGGAAAAAAAAGGGAAATCAGCAGGCTTAAACCCTACCTTCCTGGGCACTAACACGGCGCCAAGACATACTGCACTATTGAGAATTCTAAATGTTTCGTCGCTAATCACCAGATGGCATCATAGACAGTTTGCGTGCTGAAGTAAAATGCCCTTTCACAGCTAAGGATAAAACAATCGGTGTTGAAACCGTATCGTATTTGAAAGAGAACGCAAATTCAGAGCTCGTTTTAGATGAAACAAACGACTACTATTTCCAGATTCAGGGCCAGCTTCTTTGCACAGGAGCAGAAGAATGTGCGCTAGTTGTTTACACGATCACTGACATGGTGCACATTAAAATACCACACAATGACGAATTCATAAGGAAAATGGTGGACAGCTTACGTCTATTTTTTTATCTCTATTTCAAACCAGCTCTATTGGAGAAGAGGTTTTACAAGACGTACATTGATTAAGACAAACATTTGGATTTCAGTAATTATATATATCTATTATTCAGCAAAATTCCAAAAGGTCATAAGACCCATGAGAATGCAAGACATATATACAAGGTTGACAGCAGGTACATGCAATAGTTATGTGTACTTATGCAAAAGTACTATTGTTTCAACATCAACACGATATATAATTATAAAGCTTTTGAAAGTAACAATTAAAGAAATATTTTCAATCATAAAGGTTATTTTTACCATCCCACCAATTCATTTTAAACAGTGTTTTTAAACATTTTTTTTTGCATACTATATGTGTAGAAGATGACGGTCATTTAAATATAATCACATATATATTCCTTTGTTTGGTGTGTATGAATGAGTACAAGTTCATATATACATGTAGGCAACTACAATAATCTTTTCTTGTATTCTTTCTTTAGAGTTTGGAGTGAATGTCACATTCATGTTTATTTAATAGAGAATTCATTAACTTAAGTCGTTGGATGAAATTGACAGCCTCGCATCTGACTTATAAATTATAATTGTATTCAATCTGTTTAATAATAATATTATACGATTATTGCCAAATCGATCATCGGCATTGTATAAAATAATTTACCAATAAAATAAATATGTGTCACAGGATGACATATACAGGTATTAAGAACCTGTATATCTCACCATTGTGTTTGTGTTTTAACCATTTAATCAGTTCATCATCTCTTTTCATCACTCATTTCATCTTTCAATCTTCTTTCTCTTTACCTTACGTTAGACATTTCAAATTAGGATGACCACCTTTAAACTTCAGTAATATTTCACAGGTGAGTAAATTTAACCTTTGACACAACTAACCTGGCGGGAAAATCTTGCGCGCAACTGAACATCTCAGTTAGTAGAGAAAGGACACAAGCTATTGCCATTTCGCATTGTTATATTTATCTTGTAAAAGAAAGTATATATATTCAGGTTAGTAATATGTTTGTTTATGAAACATGTATCCATCATTGTGTTAATTACTTTTCTATGGAAATGGTTATTTTAGGAGATATTTAGTTTATAAGAATTCGTCAATTTTCATGTAGAGTTCAATTCCAAGATGGCGATCCTTTGTTATTTTCAATTAGAACTTTCTTGTGCATTTAGCCTGTTATTATGTCTGAATGTATTTTCTATACAATACTTTACTTGTGATTATATTAATTGAGATGCTATTTCCATTCATCATTGTTATTTCCATTCAGGCATTGTCTTTATTCATTTTATTCATGTCATCATTATCATGCATTAGACTCATACATTGTTATAAATATATATTCAGATATACAGAGAACGACGAATCTTGTTATACTTCAACACCCCCATAATGAGGCGGCGACAATGGTGATCTTGGCAGTTGTTCTCTGAAGTATGTTCTGGCAGATGTGAAATTGGACATCGTAATAAACTGTTCTACTTCTACCACATAACTGGCCATGTGAAGATGGAACGTGAGTACTGAACAATGTATACAGTGCAATTGGACTTATTTGTTTATTATACACGTCTGTGTGAGTGTATACCCGTGCAAGACGTGCCATGGCGGAATGAAGGTCGTAGTAAGTTGTAGCGTGAGACAGGATGTGGGTAGAGTGACATCGGAGGGCATGGATGACGTTTAACCCCGGGGTATATTGAACCTAGTGTTTTCGGCGTGTAACAGATATATCTAGATACATTTTAGTGTGTGCACATTCGCGTGGAACATTATAACGTTAGAATCAACAACATCGCTGGACCATCATCATCATCAGACTGCTATCATTGTTTGTAATTTGTAAATATATGTAATGCTTAATATTGTAATTGCATAAAATATCTGTATGCATAGACTTCAGATTGGTCATTAAGTGATAGCGCAGTATATTGTCCATCTCATTGTCTTGTGATACAGACATTACATTGCAGTGTATATATTGGATATTTATCTAAGTCATACTATTAACGCTATTCTGTAAGTAGCCTGAAATTCATTTTACAAGACTTTTCAGGACCAGTCTGGAATCTATAAGTAATTATCTTGCCCATGTATGTTACGAATAATCAGGAGAGTTATACCTATATTGTATAGAGATATTAAGAAATAGGTTTTTGAGTGTAATAAGGATAGGTTAAATATTGTAGATTTTTTCCTTTTTCCAAAAGTTATTATTTAATTAAACGATTTTCCTGCCACTAACCAAATATTTGCACTAAACACTGCACGTTGTAGTTAGACAGTTGGACAACTAAGGAGGATACAGATCGACTGAAAAGGTAAACATCTCTCTTTCTCTTCTTATCTGTTCATTATTCTATTCATTCATATACATCTGGTGTGAATTTGTTTACGTCCATGTTATTGTTGTGATCGCGCAGGTCACAGGTCATTTAAGCTATATCGGATAAATTTTACAGGTAAATTTATTGATAGTAAATCTACAGGTAACACTGATTTAATCCAGACTGGACAGATAATTGTTTTTTTCTGCAGTACATAATATACACTGGACAGTGTTTATTAGGTAAAATATTTTGACAATATTGGAAAAGTACATTATTGTTTACACTGATTACGTGTAAATACATCGTGTACTCAGAATACGCACAGTAGTAGTAGTAGCGTACTCATGTTTGTAAACATCAAGGGAATGTAAACAAAGATGTGTTTATGCATAGTGTTTAGCGTTGTACATTAACTTTGATAGCATCTATGAGATGTACTCAAATGTTGTACTATTGTGTTGTATATTATTGAACATAATATACATAGTTCGCGTTTAGAATATTATTAGTAGCATTGTTGGTATTTACCAAGAATATATTAATAGTAATCGGCAATTATTTGTTTACAGAAGAAGATACTATTTTGTTGAAGTGTGGTTTTGGTAAGACAGTTGATGCAATTGGTGTTTAAGTTTTGAAAATTAGTTATTGATTGGTGTATGCGGTATTACAACATATAAATCAGTATGGACTGTGTATACGGAAACTGAGTTTGATTGCTCTATTATTTTTTTGTAGGTAGGAATTGGTACCATTTTTGTAGTTAGACAGAGAAATTGAATTTAGGTTTCAGGGTGTTTATATACTGATAGTGTTGTGATAGCCAAATATAATTAATCATTTGTGAATTTAAATGATGTAAACTTAGTAAATAAGTCGTGTTAAGGGTAATTGCATATAAACATTGCCATTATACAGGTTGATTGCGGTCATTGTTTACATTATTTTGAGATAATAACTGTTGTGAATTTACAATTGATCAAGTGACACTGTGTTGTGAATTGAAGTGACTGTTAACTTGTGAAGTGCTTTGTTGTTAACTACATGGTAATATACTAATACGGTGATATAATAATGCTCTAAGTGCTATAGTGCATTAACGTGATTGATTATTAGTAAAGCAATTCAGCATTAAAAGGCTGCTAGACTTGGTTATTGCTGTTGGAGAGTAGAAACACTTGGGTTAGGAGTTAGCGCACGGTGATATTGACACTTTAAGGAGATTGTGAAAGAATTATAAAACAATTAACGTGATATAGACACATACATATTGTAGTATACTGTGATAGTATACATATTGATTATTCATTATGGCTGAAGGATCACATGAGAATGTAGAGGAATTTGAAAAGACTATGATAGATTATCTGAAGAATACAGGAAGATACAGTATAGTGTCAGCGGATGAGAAGAATCCAAAGATGGAGATACATCCACCACCAAGACCTCCATTGCCTATAGAGCAAAGGGACTCATGGAATCGAGGACTTTATGTACAGCCTCCAAGACTTCCGCCATTTAGTGGTGAAGAACCAACTCCACTCAAGGAGGTTAGTTATGACATGTGGCGTCATGAATGTAGATGTATGATGCTTGAGGAGACATACACTTACAGCCATATACAGCATGCAATGCGAAACTCTCTGAGAGGAAATGCAGCTAGAGTGCTACTGGCATTGGGAGAATTTGCAAGTATACAGGAAACTCTTGATAAGATGGATACCATTTTTGGCAACGTGGCTACTGATGATTGCCTTATGCAAGAGTTCTTCAACCAGCATCAACGTCCTGAGGAATCGGTTTCCATATGGGGTATTAGGATTCAGGAGCTGATGGCAAAGTGCAAGAGAAGAGGATATGTACAGGAAGGGACGGAACAACAGATGCTAAGGTCTAAGTTCTGGCATGGGATCCGATGTGATAGTTTGAAAGCTGCAACAAGACATCGTTTCGATTCCGCCCAGGATTTTGATGAACTTTTAAAGGAGGTGAGAATTGTTGAAAAGGAGATGGGATTAGTTGAGAAGAGTGTTGAGAAGGAAAAGGGAATGAAGAAAGAGGTGACATTTAAGGAGCCGACTGTGGCAATACAGAAAGCTGAAGATCAGGGACAACAACTGCTAGAAAGTATCAACAACTTGACAATTCAGATGACACACATGATGAAGAAGATTGAATCATCAGATGAGAATTTTGAAAGATTAAGGAGAGGCTTTGACGACTTCAAGAGAAATCAACGTTCACCATCAACAGACTTTAATAACATCAGATACAGCAGATCATCTTCACCTAGGACTACTGATTACAATTACAGATATGACAGATCTCCTTCTCCAAGACAGTCAAGATCACCAGACAACAGATTTCTAGACAGGAACAGAGGTCAAAGATCACCGTCACCTGCATATTACAACTATGGGGGACAACCAGTTAGTAGTTACGAGAACTATGGACATGACGATTTATTACAACAACAACAACAGCAAAGACCACAGAAGCAACAACAACAACTGCAACCACAATGTCAACACAGACCTCAACAGCATCAGCAACAGAATCAGCAACAGCAACAACCACAACAACAACAACAACAACAGAGGAATCAACAAACATCTCAACCTAATTATCCTCAGAAGCCTTTAAACTGGTAGATGCTTCCAACGATGGGCAGTTAGGAGGCATACACAATAAAAGCCCACAAATACAGACATTATACAACAGATTGGTAGGTGAGGCCAATGAAGATATAGTTTACATAGGCACAACACAGTCAAACGCATTGATAGATAGTGGAAGTATGGTTACAACTATATCAAATCACCTATATTCGACGCTTCTTCCGAGACCACAACTTAGAAAATTAGAAGACATAGGAGTGAATCTCAACATACAGAGTGCGACAGGACAGCGACTACCATACATGGGTTTCATTGAATGCGACATTACAGTCCCTTCATTTCGCAACAGATCCATGTTAGTGCCCATCCTTGTTGTGTCTGATACCGATTTTAACAATGGAACTCCTGTTATTATAGGAACCAATGTTATCAGGGAGTTTAAGGATGCTACTGAAGAAACTGATGACATACCAGATGGCTGGAGAAGTGCCTTTAACAGTTTATCGACAAGCTCATTGGGAACAGTTAGGGCTACTAACAAACGTTCATTCCAGCTGAGGCCATATGAAACTGCGACGATATCTGGTATAGTTAGGGTCAAGGACACATGTGACGCAGCTGTTACAGAAGCAGGATCATTTGACAATAGGATCAACATTTGTCCAAGAGTAGTATCACTTGAAGGAGTACAGAAAGGGAATACCAAGCGTGTGCCAGTCCGAGTTTGTAATTTGACTGTAAAGCCAATACTCATCACACCAAAGATGAACTTGTGTGAACTACAAGCGGCTAAGGTAGTACGGCATTGGATACCAGAGGATACACCGACAGTAAAGAAGCAGAATGCAGAAGACACAGTAGAGACACTGCAAGAACTAGGAGTGAAGCTAGAAGATACAGATCTTGATGAAGACCAGAAGAAGACTGTTACCGATATGTTGGGTCAATGGACGCACATATTTTCTAAAGGGTTAACAGATCTAGGTTGTACAGATCTTGATGAACATAAGATAGAGCTCACTGACGAAACACCATTCAAGGAACCATACCGACGAATACCACCAGCCATGTTCAATGAAGTTAGAGAACATGTGAAGGAAATGTTAAATGCTGGTGCCATCAAAGAAAGCAACAGTCCGTTTTCGTCCAACGTGGTTCTGGTGTCGCCGCCTCATTATGGGGGTGTTGAAGTATAACACGATTCGTAGTTCTCTGTATATCTGAATATATATACTTTCTTTTACAAGATGCCACACAGGAAACATCATCATTGTCAGCTGTTGACTGGAGACAGGAACAGGATGCAGATGACGACTTATACCGACTCAAGACAATATTTAGGACTGGACACAAGCCTACCAGGCGGCTTTCTTCTAAGGAGAGCAGTGTAGTCCAGAAGTATTTGCGCCATTGGGACAACTTTAATATAAGGGACGACGTTCTGTACAAGATTTGGAAGACACCGACCTTGGTATTTGAACAACTTGTATTGCCCTTTAGTGGAATAGAGGTCGTTCTTAAGTTGCTGCACAATGAGAGTGGACACCAAGGTCGTGACAGAACCACAAGTCTTGTCAAGGAGCGTTTCTTCTGGCCTAACATGGACAATGACATTGCCAGATGGGTTCAGAACTGCGAACGCTGCATCTGCAGAAAGACAAAGGAGTCCCGCGCCAGCCCACTTGTCAGTATAACATCAACTCAACCCATGGATATTGTCTGTATCGATTTTCTGTCTTTAGAACCATCAAAGGGAGGCATTGAAAATGTTCTAGTCCTGACAGACCATTTTACAAGATATGCACAGGCATACCCAACTAGGAACCAGACAGCTAGAACTACAGCCAGAATTATATTTGAGAACTTCGTTGTCCACTACGGCTTTCCATCCCGTTTACATAGTGATCAAGGTAGGAACTTTGAGTCACAGGTGATTAAGGAACTGTGTTCGATTGCCAACGTTAAGAAGAGCCGAACCACTCCATATCATCCTATGGGTAATGGGATGGTAGAACGTTTTAACCAGACATTGCTAGGTATGCTGGGAACACTTGATGAGGCGAAGAAGGCTGACTGGAAGTCGTACGTGCCTGAAGTTGTTCATGCATATAACTGCACAAGACACGAGAGCACCGGATTTTCTCCGTTTTACCTTATGTTTGGAAGACATCCTAGAATGGCTGTAGATGCATTTCTTGGCATCAACCACAACATGGAGGAGCCTAAGATTACTTCGAAATACGTAGAAGGACTACGGAAGAGAATCCAGTTTGCATACAAGATTGCATCACAAGAAGCAAGTCTGGCTGCTAAACGAAACAAGACGACCTATGACTTGAAAGTCAGGGAGGCGAAAATCGAGCCAGGAGATAGAGTCTTAGTCAGGAATGTTGGGCTTAAGGGGAAGAACAAGTTGACTGACAAGTGGGACAGTGAACCTTACATAGTAGAGGAACAGTGTGAAGATCTGCCGGTGTACAAAGTGAAGAAGGAGTTTAGTAGTCAACCGTCACGGGTTCTACATAGGAATTTATTACTTCCCTTCCTTTGTATTACAGGTCAGGATGAAACACCTGCAGAGAAATCTACACAATCGGAAGACAAAGATGAAACCACGGGAGTGTCTGATGGTAGTTCAGAGGATGAGGATGGCACTGAAGCAAGTTTCATAGATCTGACAGCAGAGACAAAGGATACCAATAACAAGGTTGACACTAACTGTACCAGCGACAATCATTTTAGTAAGGCATCAGGCAGACACACTCTTAGGCAGTCTATACAGCGTCCTATAAGAGTAGATACAAGAGACGTGTCAAAGACATTGGCAGGATCTGCAAAGAGAGAACCTCGGAAGGTACAGACATTCCCAGTAGAGAATTTAAAAGAAGTTGTAGAAACTGTGAGGAAAGCTAGAAGCACGGCCAAGGCGAAACATGTGCAGGAGAAACCCAGGGTACTTCGACTAAAGCAGCCCACAGATATAGATCCAGGAACATGTGACATTGTAGACAAAGGAAGGAAGGTTGTTGGTATGCAAAAGGTTATAGGGAAGACAAGTCAACATCAAGATAGGAAAACGGATGCCAAGAAGTATGTCATACCACAGCGGAGACAGAAAACGACATGGTGGAGGACGACTTATAGGTCAACTAGCTAAAAGGGTTGACAGCTGTTGCAACTTTACAGTATTTTTTCTCAGTACTTATTTAATAGTCTCGCAAAGACTAAGTATTATTGGTGAAATTGTAGTGTGTTATTGAAGATGCGTGCTTTAACATGTTTATTTTAATTACAGATAGCTTTAGAAAGTTTCATTATAGCCATATGTTGAGACGGCTACGAGAGGACACAGCGGAAGCATAAAGAATAGCTGTGAATTATATTGTATTTGCTTTTGTGTAATTGATTGTATAAATAATAAATAAATATATTTCATAATGTGCAAACTGTTTTTATATTGTGTTTAGTCATAATGTGTGACTTAAAAGAAGGAATACAATATAATAAGGACCGTGTTAGATACGAGGTGCTATATATGTGTGGTACAGTTACTCCATGTAAGTAACGTATTAGTATGCAACATATACATGTAACTTCATATGTCTAAAGATATATGTATCATATGCTAAGTAGTCGTACTTATACTAGAAATATATCTAGTATGGTGTAAGTATAAGTAAGGATGGTAAATTCAATTTATTTTTAATTTATGTGGCAATGTCGAGGGCGACATTTCTCTAAAGAGGAGGAGGAATGGTAACAATTAAAATGGTAAACTTAATGAAAAGTTTATCATTTCATTTTATTTTTTTCAAATGTCGAGGACGACATTTCTCTGTAGAGAGGGAGGATGTCACAGGATGACATATACAGGTATTAAGAACCTGTATATCTCACCATTGTGTTTGTGTTTTAACCATTTAATCAGTTCATCATCTCTTTTCATCACTCATTTCATCTTTCAATCTTCTTTCTCTTTACCTTACGTTAGACATTTCAAATTAGGATGACCACCTTTAAACTTCAGTAATATTTCACAGGTGAGTAAATTTAACCTTTGACACAACTAACCTGGCGGGAAAATCTTGCGCGCAACTGAACATCTCAGTTAGTAGAGAAAGGACACAAGCTATTGCCATTTCGCATTGTTATATTTATCTTGTAAAAGAAAGTATATATATTCAGGTTAGTAATATGTTTGTTTATGAAACATGTATCCATCATTGTGTTAATTACTTTTCTATGGAAATGGTTATTTTAGGAGTTATTTAGTTTATAAGAATTCGTCAATTTTCATGTAGAGTTCAATTCCAAGATGGCGATCCTTTGTTATTTTCAATTAGAACTTTCTTGTGCATTTAGCCTGTTATTATGTCTGAATGTATTTTCTATACAATACTTTACTTGTGATTATATTAATTGAGATGCTATTTCCATTCATCATTGTTATTTCCATTCAGGCATTGTCTTTATTCATTTTATTCATGTCATCATTATCATGCATTAGACTCATACATTGTTATAAATATATATTCAGATATACAGAGAACGACGAATCTTGTTATACTTCAACACCCCCATAATGAGGCGGCGACATATGTATGTTGTTTTCACTATAATATTTCAAGTTTTCAGTCCTATTTAGACAGTGTCTACTTGTAGCTGTGAGCTCAATGCTCAACTTTATAGTGGTGCTACACTGTAATATCATTCCATAGATGCATGACATGATACCATAGCCACCCTGTTGCATATAATGACAATACTTTAAAGGAACACAGCAATTTTGATTTGTTTGAAAATTGCGGCATCCCATTTGTTGTTTTTTCAATCTCAATTTTTTTTAATTCAAATGAATCAAGGTGCCAATTTTAACGCTTGATGTAAAGTTCAAGATTGCCATGTGTCCCTTTAACTGCAAATTTACTTTTCGTTAAATTTATGTTATTTTTGTACAGTGTGATGGGTTGGCCCCTCACATCTATGACAGGGAGAAGAAATGGGTTACCATATGGTGACTGAAAAAAAAGAAGGATTTTTTAGTTATATTATTTACAAGTTTCTTTTATAATATGTATTTGAATTGCTGGAGTTACTAGGATTCAATTAATTATGCACGGATAAAGAATATATTGAAAAATGGACAAATTTAACATAAAAGTAGTTTGCATCATAATATTTTGTAGATTTCAATAATGAATGACCATGAACGAGATACAAATTGTAACATAACTTACAATCCTTGATATTCTATTTTTCACATAACTCACATCTATTTATCACATAACTATTTCAAATTGACCTAATGCATTTTTCTATCGTTTTAATAATTTTCTGTCCGCCCGCATTTGCATAGTTATTTCAGTAGCGAATTATCCAAAATATAAAATTATTTCACTCCCTCTCTGTAAGTTACGTGATAAAATTCGATACAGAGCGACATCGAGACAATTTACTTAATCATTGATGTAAAGAAGTCAAATAAAACGTTTAACAAATTATTTATTAAATTTTAGCAAATATAAAGAATTTGATTCTGAATTAAAATGTTCTGTCTGAAATTTAATATGAAGTGTAAACAATGCCAAATCACATTTAATTAAACGGTCGGATTTCAGGCATGACTTAATGATTACTAAAATTCTGAAAGTATTGGATCTAGTCTTTGTATTAATATTGATGCGTTTAGCGTCTCCGTGGCCGAATGGTTAACGACGTTGCGTTGTAAACCTTCGCCTCTCACAGCTGCAGGTTCGAATCCCACTGGGAGCTGGACTTGTGAGGAAGTGTCGATTCTTACGGATGGCGGGATGTGTACCATACTGGTTCTACCCAGGAAAAGTGGGTGGTCTGCATCCACCACAAAAAAATCAACCGTCATATATAACCTTACATGTGTTGAACATGACGTAAAATCCCATACAAACAAAAGTTTTATATTACAGTTATATAAAATCAAGCCTAGTAATCGATGTCATCAGCAGGTGCACGAGATGATCATCCGTAACGAAGATTTGTCTCGACTTGGTAAGTAAACACACGCATTTCAGCTCTAATTTTCAGTCCATAAAGATATAATTGTGCCTAAAGTATCGCAATCAATGGTAAAAAGACTCGGTTAATATTCACTTCTGCTAATACTTAGCGAATTGAGAGCAGAATCAAAGAAAGTTATTTTAGCGAGATGATTCTCAGCGGAGTTTTTTCATTTTTTCATTTTAACTTTCTTTGATTCTGCTCTCAATTCGCTAAGTGGACCATGGCAGTGTTCGATCCGGTACAATGATCGCTGAACCATGACATTCGACCATAACCCTTATTATCTCAGTTGATAATTCACAATAGATCAACAATCAACAATAATTATCGTTTACAATCAAAGTTTGCGAAAAAATAATAATATTTTTTTGGTTACTCGAATGTGTCCGTAACTGTTACTTTTTATGGACTTTGCAACCTTTTTTACAGACCCTTTGTGTGTTCGCGATATTTTTTTAAAATCAAATCTTGTTTGGAATTTAATGTTTCTGGTACCAAATTAACCGGGTAGGGTAGACCTTGGTTATAAAAAAAGATACTTAAATTCTGTCTACTAGTTTTATTTGTATATGACTTTATATACCCTGGTCCAAAACTTTTTTTTACAGAGTATACATATTGCAAAAAAATTTAGTTTGAAGTGTTTAGCACTTTTGCTCTCCATGTTGAACACGTGTCAATCATTCATGCATGTGGGGAAACAATGCCACATCTAAAATTGCAAGAAGAAATTTTTGTTTCTGTTCCTGTCAAAGTGTGAAACAAAATTTTATAACTTTTTCCTAGGCCGATTATGCGCTCTATGTGCACTCTTTTGCTCGCTATTTTTCTGTCTTTCATGACATCTTTTCCTGACATCCTATTTTTCTTTTTAAAAAAATTTGGCACATTTATTTGAACATTCATGGAGGCAAATAAGTCCTGAACATTAAATCCTTTGTCGGCTATAATTGAATCACCTGGATCGCACATTTGAAATTAATTGCTGCGTTCCACAATCTGTCGGTCACTTGTTGAGCCACCATACAGTGGAGAAATATAAGACACGAGGCCACCAGGTGTAGCGCCAATGAGTGTTTTCACCGTATTTCTATTTTTATACGTGGAAAATGTGGATTGCTGAGCTGTTGGCGCCTTGTTTTTTTTATTAGACATTCAGTTCCATCTATAACAACACAAGTAGTTGGAAATTTTGATTTAAAATCTGAGGTTGCAAAATATCGCACAATATTGCGTGAAGGCCAAATATCAATTTCTCTCCACTGTTTTGACATAAATATAATCCATGTAAACACTATGTTTTTCACACTGCTTTCTGATATATTAAACATGTGAAAGTTCAAAATGTGGTCGATTTCTTCTAAGTTTTATCAATGTCAAAAAGAACTGATTTATAACAGACGTACTTTCAACCTTGTGATACAGATAATTTAAGCAATAAGCTGCAGGTCCAAGTGTGTTTAAAACAAATGTTAATTTTAAGTAATTTTCAAGTGCGGTATAAAAATGAGTGCATTTGCCGTCAGCTTTAAAGTTTTCGATATCAAAAAGGGACTTAGTACCGGTCGGTTTAGTATCAGTCATCGTTCCGGATTCTCTGCTACATTTGAGAGGTGTAGCGAAAATTCAGATGGATTTCAGAAGGGCCCGTCTCGACTTCAAATTCACTACATTCCAATGGTTCTAAAATGCAAACCTCTAGCTCATTTAGAACTGTTTCTTTATGTTTTCTTTTTCTGCTTTCTCTGTCCTGTGTCCTAAACCCACGAGACTTTTGTGATGGGGTCATGGGTCTTGTCCATTGATATTGACTGGGGACAGCTGTGGACAGTAGTTTCTGTTGAATGGGATTTCTACCTGAAAATATAAATAATTTTGTTTGTTAATAACACAACTTTATAAACTGTGACCATTATACACATACATGTAGGTTCGTCAGCTTAATCCACCAGGAGAGAAAAGAAACACCAGGTGATAGATGCCCCTAATATAGTTGTTTTGAGTTCATAAAGGTTCACTGATCCCAATCTCTCCATAGTGCGCAAATAGAACAAAAATAGTGGTGAAACCGAAAGTCGGTTACCCCACCCACTACTTGACTATCAACGAATACTTCTCAACCGTATGTGTACGTTTATTTTACAAAAGTATGGCTATGAATAACACATCTACTAACTTTAACGTTTTCTTGTGTGTGTTTTTTTTCCAAAAAGTTTGATTGGACACTAAAACATACCATCTATTGTTTGTTGACTGTAGTCATCCGGTTTGAAGTGCGCCTTGCAGACGACTGACGATGTTGACGGTTTCCAATTCTTAAATCCCTCATCCATTCGTTTAATCGCCAAAATCCATTTCTCCCGTCTAAATGATTCGGTTGGAAACTCATGTCCCCCTCTCAAATGGCATCCTGGCACACAACAACACGTACTAGGCATGATTTCTTTTCTTTTTTTGACGAATAATTTAGAATGATTTCTTTGTTTATCGTACGATAAAGACCGAGTAACACCAAAGTAGCTGGACCGGGTTCGGTGGCGCCATCTATTATCGGCAGATAACTCGCTACTATCAATCGTGAACGCTCTGCCAATCCCGTCATTCTTCGGGATCCCGCAAAGCCGTGTACGAGATGCTGCGAATGGATTACATTCAGTAGACTGGTTTACGAAATTGTCATTTCAGCAAGTGAAATGGTAACCTTTCAACATTACAAAATATGTGTTTATACCATTCAAGTTTTTCAGACGAGTTCTCTAGGAATTCAAGTTGTAAAGCATGCGTATTGCCACTTACATGAGTCATAGTCTGTTAACCATAGGCACATTTAAAAGTCATATAATAGTCTGCAGAATAAGAAACGCCTCAGGATGGATCACTAATTGTACTGAACTACCACAGCAGTTGCAGCTAAAGAGAAAAACCATTTAGGGTAAGATAAAAAAAAAAACAAGGGACGAAAGTTCATGCGCCAACCTCCCCTTTCAGGGTTTCAGACGTTGCAATCTTTGATTCCCACGAGGTTGTCCGGTTATTGCACACGCGAAAGGTGAAGCGTAGTGACTGACTGTAAACGTCTCACACCACAATTAATTTTCCATAGGGTCCCATTGTAATGTTTTTGTTCGTGGCATAGAGATAAACAGATTTTACAACATGTATTTATGCTTAAATTCTTCAATGATCCAATCTCTGCAATTTCAAACACATTTAACAAATATTTACCACATTGAACTTTTTTTAATTACATGTTTGCGTGACACCTATCAAAATTTAGAAAAAAATACAACCCCGTGGTGATTAGACCCATGATGTGTAAAATGAGGCAGAATTAGCTAGAAATCTTATTTCAACATGCATTTTTCTGTGATCTCTTCCTAAAATCGAGTAGATTTAGAACCTGGTAAAGATAAATCAATGTATCCTGTAAAATGTAGAAAAGCGAACTTGTTTTTTCATCTACCTCCTTCATCTGTAGGGCACGAGTATTCAAGGGAGATAATAGTGGTGTGAGTCCTTAAGGTGATTTATTTTTTTAATGATCACCTCAATAATAATTGAAAATGTATATAAATCAATTACATGCTGAAAAGTGCTAAAAGTTTGATTCCGTGTTTATTGGTTTTCAAATTATTCAAGTTTTAGTGACCTAGGGTATTCAAGTTGGTCGAAATTCAGGCCGAGTACCTTTAATATTTAGAAAATCTACAGTAGTGATAAGGATTTTGCATTTTCCTGGACATTTGTGCTCAGCTATGTCTGAAACTTTCAAATAAACATGAAAAGGCGTCTCTACATCTGAATATAGCATAACAATGATCTTTAAGAAATTATTATTGAGAAAAATGCTGAAAATAGTAAAGATCAAACTTAGGGTTAACCGTCAAAATTTTGATTTTCCGGGAAAAGTACCAGTCTCTCGTTTTAATTTTGACATTTTTTTCAAAGTAGTCTGTCTTCATTGATATGTGTGTTTGTTTTACAAGCCAATAGCTGTAAAATAAAGCTAAAGTTATGCTTATACCTGCATAGGTTTTGAAAATATAGTTAATTTTTAGTTAAACATGGTATCAAGTAAAATTTCAGCTAATTTCTGCAATATGAAGATAGCTTGAAGTAATTATACATACAAAGACGGGATTTCTGAATAACCGTGTTAACTGTGTCCTAACATGTCTGAAACGTTCACAGATACACGAACAATGCTTAGAGGTGAAAGATGTAAGATACCCGTTCTGCAGCTTTAAAGAGCAAGGGCTTAGAGATGAATGATGAAAATTCCCATTCTAAAGATCTAAATTGCAAGGCATTAGAGATGAATGATGAAATATACCTGTTCTGCAGCTCTAAAGCGCAATGCCTTAGCATTAAAGGATGAAGATACCCGTTCTGAAGCTCTAAAGCGCAATACCTTAGAGATGACGGATAAAAATGCCATTCTGCAGCTCTAAAGCGCAATGCCTTAAGAATAACGAATAAAAGATACCCATTCTGCAGCTCTTACTTAACGTCTCACACCACAATTAATTCTCCATAGGGTCCCATTGTAATGTTTTTGTTCGTGGCATAGAGATTAACAGATTTTACAACATGTATTTATGCTTGAATTTTTCATTGATCCAATATCTGCAATTTAAAACATATTTAACAAATATTTACCACATTGAACATTTTTTAATTTCATGTTTGCTTCACACCTATCAAAATTTAGAAAAAAATACAACCCCGTGGTGATTAGACCCATGATGTGTAAAATGAGGCAGAATTAGCTAGAAATCGTATATCAACATGCATTTGTTTGTGATCTCTTCCTAAAATGCTGTAGATTTGGAACCTGGTAAAGATAAATCAATGTATCTTGTAAAATGTAGGAAAGCGAACTTGTTTTTTCATCTACCTCCTTCATCTATAGGGCACGAGTATTCAAGGGAGATAATAGTGGTGTGAGTCCTTAAGGTGATTTATTTTTCTAATGATCACCTCAATAATAATTGAAAATGTATATAAATCAATTACATGCTGAAAAGTGCTTAAAGTTTGATTCCATGTTTATTGGTTTTCAAATTATTCAAGTTTTAGTGACCTAGGGTATTGGTCGAAATTCAGGCCGAGTACCTTTAATATTTTGAAAATCTACAGTAGTGATAAGGATTTTGCATTTTCCTTGTCATTTGTGCTCAGCTATGTCTGAAACTTTCAAATATACATGAAAAGGCATCTCTACATCTGACTATAGCATAACAATAATCTTTAAGAAATAATTATTGAGAAAAATGCTGAAAATAATAAAAATCAAACTAAGGGTTACCCGTCAAAATTTTGATTTTCCGGGAAAAGTACCAGTCTCTCGTTTTAATTTTGACATTTTTTTCAAAGTAGTCTGTCTTCATTGATATGTGTGTTTGTTTTACAAGCCAATAGCTGTAAAATAAAGCTAAAGTTATGCTTATACCTGCATTGGTTTTGAAAATCGACACATACGAAATAGTGCAGTCTCGGTTTGATTGAGACTGTTCATGAACGGTAGATGGCCTTCTAATGACTCCCGTTCTTATTCATTTAGTTTATTTAAAAATGGATTGTTTGTGTTCAAAAAATGATTCTTCGTGTTCCTGCGATGTAGAAGTTTTAGAACTATAAAGTTTCATTAAAATATTTCTGTTTAGTAAGTATTTCTTATAAGTCATTTGTTTCCTGTCCATACTTTTTAATAAGTTTTGGTATTATTTTTTCTGTATATTGTCTTTTTTATAAATTACAAAAATATTTAGTGAATTTTTCTCCTTCGACTTTCCATTTCGCTTTTGTTCTTAACAAAGTTCCTCTTATTCGTTCATCTCGAATTGTTTTTAGTTGTATCTGTAACTGATCAATTTCATTATTAACTGAGAAATCACCATTGTCTATTAAAATATGTACATTTTTAATTTTAGCTTCTATTTTATTTTGTTTTTTATTTTTTTCTCTTTTTAAAAATGAGGCGAATGAAATAGATTTTCCTCTAATCATGATCTTAAGAGTCTCCCAAAATAGTTGGTCATTTATGCTAAATTCAATTTCTTGTTGTTCATTTTCATTATCCAATCTGTATTGTTCTATGGTTTCAGCAATAGTTTGTTTGATAGTATTAACATATTCAATGTTTGTTAGTAGACTGTTATTAAATTTCCACGTGCCACGGTTTTTGGTCAATGAATAAAACATTAACTGAGATTGCTGAATGATCAGATTTATAAGAAATATCGATTGAACATTTTTCGACACAATCTTGGAAATCGGATGACACAAGAAAATAGTCTAAACGTGCCATCTTATTAAAATGGCCTCTCAAAGTATATATTTTAACATTGTCATTAAATATTCTCCAGATGTCATGTAAGTCTAAACTTTCCATAATAAACTTAAAAGTGTTTTTTTTGATTTTATATTATGTTTGTGTTTATAATTGTATGTGTCCATATCATAATTTAGTGGCACATTCCAGTCGTCAATAATATAAGAAGTGTTACCAAAGCTTTCAATAACAGTAAAGAAATCATGAAAAAAATGCGGCTTGTCTTCATTTGGTCCATACACTACCGCTAAAGTCATTCTTTGCTCCTGAATTGTAATATCTAACACTATGAAATTTCCGAAATTATCTATAAATTCTTTGTTAATTTTGTACTTAAATTTATTATATTCAGCAAGATTGCGGTACCCCTACTTGAGCTTGAGAATGACGAAAATATTGCATCCCAGCCCCATTCAGTCCTCCATTTGCTTTCTATCTCTTTAGTTGAATGTGTATCAACAAGAAAAGTAATGTCATATCTATCACTACACCTTGAAAAAATCTCACTCCTCTTTACTTGATCAGAATATAAACCCCTACAATTCATACTTCCAAATGTTATATCACTCATAATTTAATAAAATAATGTAGGTTAATGTAGAGTTTGTATCGACTCCATGAATCTTGGCTGTTAAAAGCTTGATGTATCCGTTTTCTTGATTGCATATAATAACTGTATATAAAGAGCGCATTCTTTTCTATTGACTAAAATAACAATGTTCAAAATAATGTACACAACAATGTCTGTTTTTCTAATATGACAACAACATCTCTTTTCATCTCTTTCATTCTCTGGATGTGTTAAACTTAGTGATGGATTCAGCACAAACTGTTATAGTAAAGATTATTACAAGCAAACATGTAATATGTATTATTTTATACACATACAGCTATAAATATTGAGTATCAATTACCAAAACTTGACATTCAAGCGGAAGTGAATTTTATAAGGATCCTAATTCGTATTTATTCGCCCAAACCCATTTTACCAGGTCAGTCATAATGGATAACAGTGAACAAAATATGTTTTAAGATTATGACATAAAGTTGAAACATTAAACTAGCATTATAAAGTTTAAAAAAAAAGACAAGTAAGTAAGCTAGCAAATAAACTGGTATATTCATATGTATAGGTAGTAGAAAATGCCATCAAAAGCTGTCATAAATTAATTATGTTTTTAACACTCATTCTTTCAGCTCTTACTTTTATTTGATATCACCCAATGTCTCAACCAGTAACATCATGTATATTTACCATGTTTACACAAGCAATGTTTCAAACAAGTTTATGGTAAACTGTCAATGTGTGCATATAAACGAAAACCTTTTTTCTGAACATATTCATGTTAAACATTTATAACAAGCTTAGTGAACTTCATTGTAAATATGATTTTATCTGTAATATTAATAGCGTCGTTTCTGTTTAAGTGTAAATTATTTGCACACACATGCATGTTTGAATACCAACAATGAATATTAAATACTGATAAAGGTAAAACTATTTGCGTGTCAATAAAAACAGAACCATGTGACTTATTATTACAAGTGATTATTGACATGTTACTTGTCAATTATTAATCGTCAGTGAGAAATCAACCCCTGTATACATGTGGTGTAGTCACACTGACTTGTCAATTATTAATCGTCAGTGAGAAATCAACCCGTATATACATGTGGTGTAGTCAAACTGACTTGTCAATTATTAATCGTCAGTGAGAAATCAACCCGTATATACATGTGGTGTAGTCAAACTGACTTGTCAATTATTAATCGTCAGTGAGAAATCAACCCGTATATACATGTGGTGTAGTCAAACTGACTTGTCAATTATTAATCGTCAGTGAGAAATCAACCCGTATATACATGTGGTGCAGTCAAACTGACTTGTCAATTAAAGCAAATATTAGGGTAAAAGTCCTATAATACGAGAGGCGCCCCTCTTATATTTGAACACTTTAGTTTAAGGTGTTTTTTTTCAGCGGAAGTGATTGTCATAAAAAATACGTGATTTAATGATGTGAAACTGTCATTTAGAACGTATGCATTTAAAAATAATATCCAATTTCACGCGGTCCTTTTTAAATTGCATTTTGAATAAGGTGTACACCATTTTCTAATTTGAAGCCTATATGTTGCTGTTGCCGTGGAGTTTTACCTTAAACCAAATAATTGGACTAAATGCATATCATAATTGTTTAAACCTGTGTTTATAATTTAAATATGATCGTATGTTTTATTTTAAGACAAAAATATATATTCTGAATTAAAAGCTCGACTTTTTATCGCGACATTAAAACATTGACAGATAATAGGAAAATTTGCTCCTGTGTTACTGATAATTTTATAAATTAACCAAAATAACTGTTTTTATCATATTTTGTGATATAAAAACATGAACAGTTATTGTTGATGTATATCATATATGTATATCGTATACCTTATAAAGATATATTTGGTAAACAAATATATTATTTTTATCATTATTTGCAAATGTGTGTGTTTTGACCCTAAATTTTAAGTTATACATTTTTCTATCTTTTCTTTTGAGAAACGGAGAAAGTCACAAAAATGCCTGCAGTTAATGTTTTGAACTAGAAGCTTTCGTAAATTTAGTCATTTTCATAGTTGAATTTCATGTTAATTTTCGCTAAAATCTTGAAAATCGACAAATTAAAAAAAAATGCATATTACACTTTTCTACGCTCAGGCATGGACATATCGGATTACTATAACCTTTAACGATATTTTAAAAGCATTTGTGTTAAAATTTGTATTGCAGTTATTTTTATAATTGACGATTTTTGCTTCAAAATGTCATTCTCTCCCCATTTTCAAAAATGCGGATGCAGCAACATTAGGAAGCACATAATAGTGCATGTCATAATGTTTCATATCGAAGGAATCATTAGACTTGACGATAATTCGGCGAGAGTTTCAAGATAGTTGATTCAGTTACACAATAAAAGTGTTCAAATATAAGCATGATAAGTGGGGCGCCTCTCGTAGACAATACATAAGCACATATAGTAGAAGTTCTACAAGTCTACTTTAAACTGCAATATTTCGTATGTGTCGTTTACGGCCGTTTCCAAAGGTCCATTATCATACTCTTTTTTTGTCAGTGACATATTCATGGCATTTAATATCAATTTGGATAACAATTAAATAAGTTATTTTTTATTATTTATCAATAAACACCCATACACTTGAATATTTATCAATAAACCCCATATACTTGTATATATCGATTGATCTTGATCTAGTATACTATCAGTTACCAAATAGGATAACTATGCATATATAGGACTATTTGGTCTCTACCAATAGTACCGCTGATAAAATTCGTATAAAGTACATTCCAATATAACTACGGCAACTATGTGTTTGTATGGTGGTTTACGTAATTTTCAACGCATGTAAGGTTATATATGACGGTCGATTTTTTGTGGTGGAGGCAGACCACCAACTTTTCCTGGTTAGAACCAGTACTGTACACCTCCCGCCATCCGTAAGAATCGACACTTCCTCACTTACAAGGCGAGCTCCCAATGGTATTCAAACCCGCAGGGGTGAGAGGCGAAGGTTTACAACGCAACGTCGTTAACCATTCGGCAAAGGTGGCGCTAAATTGCAGCAATGACATATATGTATAAATACATGACACAATGACGGTAATAATAGGAACGACTATTTACATAGTATTTATGATAGTTGAAAAAAAATGTACATACTAATACATTCCGATCTTCTTGTGATACTTTGTTCATATTTATTACAAACTTAACAGATGTCTGTTTGTATAATAAACGGAAGTAGAAACACATCTCTGTGTTTAAAATCAAATATATGTATGTGCAGTTGACAAAAGTCAACCATTTTATTTCAGTACATAGTATTAATATGTATTGAGTCGTATTTCTTTCACGAAATCCAAAACAATAAATATATACTGACATCAATTTGATCAATAGTTATTAAATAATATTAACCTGGTAGTGTGTTTGTCGTATAGGATCAGAGTCTACACAGTATATTTGTTTGTTTGTTTGTATGGTGTTTTACGTCATTTTCAACATAAGTATGGTTATATATGACGGTCGATTTTTTGTAGTGCAGGCAGACCATCCACTTGTCCTGGGTAGAACTAGTACTAGAACTAGTACTAGGCCTAGTACTGTACACCTCCCGCCATCCGTAAGAATCGACAGTCCTCACAAGTAGAGCTCCCAGTGGGATTCGAACCCGCAGTCTAACAAGATATGCTTGACCGTTAACGATGCAAAACAGGGTATATAAAGAAACGCAACTTTGTTGGTGTCACTATATATACTCCTCAAAATAATTTAAAGACCACAAAATAGAACAGTTATAATTAGATCTACTCAATCTTTTATATTATGGATGTCATATTCATACAACACGTTAAATGTGTAATGTAATGATTGTAAAAGAATACCATTAGAACTTAAACATTGCAGAAAGCAGTAAATTGTTCATTCTAATGCAACTATACAATGAAAGGATTACTCCATTATTTTAATTTAAACAATATTTTATTCAAGTACTGAATGGGATTGGACAACAGACCTCTCTCTCCATTGGCTTAATTTTAAGCTACATAATTGCGACCGGAAAACCCATGATTTACCGTCTCTGAAAATTACGTGACGTCACATAACGCTGTAACAAGCGACGTCATTGGATGACGTCAATGAAAATGCCGTCACCGATGATCTTGAGTTTCCATAGACAAAACAAGTGTGTATGTAAAAAAAAAATCAATTTGGGACGGTATGTGGTTAGTTTTTCGGTCTGAAATTCCGTATTACGGCGACGACGCTAAAACAAAATTCTCATACCGTAAAACCACTCACATACCGTCCCAGATTGAAAATCTTAGCATTTTTTTTCGGTCTCAAATTTCGTATTACGGCGATGACGCTAAAACAAAATTCTCATACCGTAAAACCACTCACATACCGTCCCAGATTGAAAATGTTAGCATGGTTATCTCTTAACTTATAGCATTTTAAAAAATGAGCAGAATCTAAACATGGTCCTTAAATTATTTTGAGGAGTATATGTAATTGTGCTTGTTCAAGTAATCTATTGTTAGTTTACCAGTGATTGATAATGTACCATCCCCATCATATTAGCCGTTGAATGAATATATGTTCTTATTTACATTTATTTGTTTACACGCTCGTTGATGGGCATTTGTATTGTAACGTTTAAAGTGTTATTATTTTATAATACCAAACCATGTTTATTTGAAAATAGTTTTACCTTGTTATTTTCCATTACTCTTTAATAGCTGACTATTACAATTTCTTTTTTTTATTTCGTCATCCGTATTTGCACACGGTATGTCGATTTTATGTATCGACGTTCCGTAAGACACCATTCATTTTTTTATTCATTCATTTAGTTCTGTTGTTCTGTGTCGTACAGGGAAGACAAAAGCAACATGTTAATATTAAATGTATTAAATTTGTTGGATGACATTGATTTAATGCTCGGCCACTCTCGCATCATGCACTTTTATCTAACTCGTTTAATAAATTATGAAATATTCACTCATGTTATATCCTCTATAAATTGCATTTATACTCCGGACCGTTTGTTTAAATGAGTCAATAAACTAAATATGCATAAATATACACGCGCACGTGTTTCATTTTCATTTTTATTATTAATATTTAATATGTTTTATTCATATTTAATAATTACATTTTTAGTTTATTGCAGTTAAAACAATGATTACATAATGCCTAAAAACTTACCTGTATATTCACTTCCGCAATGTTTCGACAACAAAATAATCACCATACAATATACACTAAACATGTCGTCTGCTGCTGATACAATGATCTTAAATATCCAATTTAATCAAAGTTTATAAAAGTGTATAATTTCATTTTTATTATGATGTCATTTTTCAGTACTTGATCCAAAAACTCAAAGATCATGATACACAATGTCTAATACAACTGTCAGAAATAAAACATCAATATAATTTCTTCATGACAATCGTGTACAACTTATTATGTATAACTGTACAACAATTGAACACTTGTATATCGACAAATAGTCAATTCGATATCATTAATAGAAGCTAAAACCCGGCGCTTAATTTTCCTCTGGGAATCTTAACTATTAAATCCCATGGTCGTCAACGTCATCATAGCGGTGTTTCCACACTTTGAAATGGCACTCATAGTATTTATATTTCAGTAAAGACTTCTATTAACGAACGCATTAAAGCTTGTCGCAAAATTAATCCATAGATGTTATAGATTTTTTGTTTAAATACAAATCAGCCTGATTTTACTCGACACCTTATTAATACTCACTTGACAAAATCGATAATTAAATTTTAACTATACTTTTCGAGAAAGGCATTTTTTAAAATCTATTTTGTACCGTATTAGTGTTATAAACGTAATTGGTAAGTGATTTTTTTTGTTTGAACGGTGTTAGGCTATACATGATGGTCTTTTTTTGTGTGGTAGAAGCAGACCACCCCATTTTCCCTGTAAAAACAGTACTGCATATACCTCCCGCCATCCTTAAATATACCTCCCGCCATCCGTAAAAATCGACACTTTCTCACTTGACAAGTCGAGCTCCCAGTGGGATTCGAACCCGCCGCGGTGAGAGGTGAGACAGTTTTAGACGCAGCGTCTTTACTATCCCGGCGACGCAGCGCTTTGGTAAGTGCGCGATTTAAAAGCATGTCAGGACCTTTTTAGGGAAGAGGCACAGACTGGTCTATTTTTGGAAAAAATCGCTTTTTTTTCATTTTGGGAAAGTTGTAAGATTTCATCAATTCAGTAAATATGACAATTCTATACTTTATTTACATGTTCGTCCATAGTTTATTTAAATTACTGACTTCTCAGCCAGAACTAACTTAACAGACAAAAACACATTGCAGAAATAATACGTTTCCTCAAATTTTGAAGAGACTGTTGCTTTTTGATTGGACACAGTTGGTAAAAAGTCTCCAATTTTTTAATTGGGATGAAATATTTTTACATGCCTCTGTTACATAATGTAAAACAGCCCTGCATGTGTTAATTAATACATTAATGCTTACGTACATAATCACCGTGTACAATCGTACATCGGATATTGGTACAGTCGTTCCCGATTGAGCATGGAATTACAACGATAGCGTCAATGGATGTTTGACGCGTCATACATATAAACAACCGATGACGCCGTCCAATAAAATGAAGGTACTCAGTGAATTGAAACTAGTTGACACCTCCCACTCGCCTACAAGTCTCACGTGACACAAATAGATATCATAACATAACACTGAGTACAATTCATCTTTTAGCTATTATATTGATGCTGTGGATTGTGAAAAAAAACTTCGGGCTTCCCTAGCAGTGATGGAACTTACTACTTTTAAATAGCATTTTCAACGTAAATCTCTCGAGCAATTCTACTGTAATGCTGGCTGGTTTATAAAATCGAGATTTATTTTCACACTCGTGTTTACATTCAGCCAGGAGGGGCGGAGTTGAGCACACGATGACATTGCGTCAGTATGAACGTAATTCCATGCTCAATCGTGAACCCCTGGGGAACATTAATATGTGAATTATGACGGTGTCTGCTTGTAGAAGTAAGCTCAATTATCAACGTGATATGCCTCTCTGGAATATCACGCCCTATCCCCATCCAGTCACATTATACTAACACCAGGCTGACCTGTCGTAGAAATATCATTTATATGCTGAACATCAAGCTACTGGTACTATTTTTATGAAGTCTTTGGTATGACCCAGTCGAGGATTGAACCCACGACCTCCGCATGTGAGGCGGGCGCTCTACCACTAGGCCACGCCGGAGAGGTTTTGATATTCTCAAAAGTGGTTCAAGGTTTGATTTCAGAGAAATTAACCAATACAAATAGTATAAGTATCAGTAGCTTCAAAAGAAGTAAATCTTCTAACTCTCTCCTACACAAACACTGCGTAAAGCTACCAGGTCCATATTAAAACAACGTGCTTTCTTGTGGTCGTGTCGTAATCTTTAGTTTCCCGAATGCAGGTTAGGTAAAACATAATAACTTCTGCCGTTTTCAGAATGAGTGTCGTACATACTCTTCATCCCTGAATAATTAATGTGTACGAGTTAGTACCGTTTTCAGTATGCATGTAGAATGAATAACTTTCACTTTACTTAAAAACCTTTTATCACTGAACATGAAAGTAAGAACCATCCTTAAAATACTTTACTAATTTATGAGATATAGTGAAGAAAGTGAAATTACTTTGGCCACGTGACTAAGGCTTTTCTATGGACAATTCATAAGATTCATGAGTGACCCAAAACAAGTCAGTAACGTTATATAAACATATGCTTGGTGTAAAAATCAGTGGAGAGGGGATGGGGGAGGTCGTTACATAATAGTATATAACATAGTATATAACTATCACATATAAAGGAAATCACGCCGTATTGTTTACCTTTGGTATTGTCCAACTTATCCCATTACAATTACCATTGGGAGCAAATGGAACTGACAATAGTCATTTGTTAATATACATTTCTGGCTACTGATGCGCATACACACGACATACACGGATATATTTAAATGCAATATGTAGTAAACACTTGCGGCAATACGCCGTACACATATTCATAGACAGCCGGCAATATTCCGCACAACGGCCTTTTAATTTAAACGCGACTCTGAAGAATTTAGACAACCACAACAGAAAACAAATGTTACAATATATATGTATTATGGGCGTTCTGGACCAACTTGAGTTTGATCCTGAAACGCGCAAAAATACATATATAATAAATCACCATGAACTTGATTTATTAAAACTTCTTAAAATCTTAGGGTAGTGAAGATTGCAAGTTTGAATTATATAATTTGACAAATTTTCATCAGCTAGATTTTTTTAATAGTTATCAAAATTACATCCAAAATAGTCTGATTTTGTAATTTTTATAATTATAAATTGTTTCCTTAATACAAAACAAAGTTGTTGTCTTGTTATCAAAATTTCAACAATTCTCCGACCTTGAATACAAAGGTGGTGGATCATACTCATACACATTACTAAAACAATTTATCACACACTTTTTAGACTTTTTTGTAATGTTGCCATTGCTTCCTTTCTTCCTTGCTCCACTAGTAGTTTTTTTTGAACATTACTTATTTCAGCTTTCTTTTTGGTGTCCTGTTTTAAACTATAATATTTATCCAACTCATCCAAAATCAACTTAAACTCTTGCTCGGATATCTGTGCATCACTTAATGCTTTTGATATCAATTTTTTTATGCTATTTAACTTAGACTCTGCCAAAGTTTTTATTTCATATTTTTGAGCTTTTGAATTAAGCTTGCGTCTGATAAAATTAATACAAACACCTGTAGTCCCACATACTATTGCTGCTATTTCTAAAGGTAACACAACTGGAACAACAAATCCAATTCCAGCCATAATAACACCTGCATATATTAAGGTAGTGTCAATTCCATCTGTAATATTAATACCACGTTTATATTCTTTATAAAGAGATTTGCGTGTGTCTCGCTCTGTAATTAACTTTTGTTCAATCTCTGAAATCTGATGTAATCTATAATTTTGTCCGTCTTCCACTAGCAACGGAGGATATATATTTGGTGCTATCGGTGGCTTCATTTTTTTAATAATAAAAAAATAAATAAATTAATTCAAATAATTATGACACGACCGTATTTATAGCGGTAGCGTTGGCAGTCTTGCATACAAAGTTAATAACAGAACCAGCACCAATATCTAAAGGTCTATCAAAGTTATCATGATTGCGTGGAATAATGTGAAGCGTTATACCATAATTTGGTTGTTCAACACCATTAACAGAAACTATTACAGATACGTCACCAGCTAATCGTTCACTTGCTAAATCTATTCCCATAATACGACCACGGCGTGTCATTACATGCCCCACATTTGTTTCTGCTCCACCGTTACCAAATGAGAGTATTCTATTCAACACAAGTGGGCTCTGAGCCTCCGCAAATATTGTTATAATCCCATATTTAAGATAATCAACTTTATCTGTTATTTGTTTGAATTAGTTAACAATAGGCACAACTCGCCTATGTAAATCTTGAACATTATTTATCAAAGTCTTTAAATCTTCTGTTTTTTCAGGGTTTGTTGGCCCAAATATACTCATTGTTTTTTTTTTAAAAATATAATTTTTAAATAAATTCTAAAACGCAACTCATAGGCAAACCGTGATTATCCTTCTTGTTGCCATGCTCATCTCTGACTTCTATTTTTAATTCAGTAATTGTACCATTTGAAAGACAGTGATATTCAGGATAAAAACGTGTATATACAATATCTCCAAACTGCTTATTTACCACAGGTATAACCCCTATAATAGTGCTTGGCGCACCATTGAAATAATTACTACTTGTATTAACTTGTTTTAGATGAACATATAGCTGTTTATAAGGAGCTAAATCAATTGAGTCATTTCCAGCACGAATACCTTTTAACCATTTCCTGTCCTCGAATCCCAGCATTTTTGAAAGACCGCTTGATAATCGTGTCTCTATTGACGTATCTAAAATGGCTGTAGCACTTTGCGCATAAATGGTTAGGGTAATATTTTTATTTAGCAATTTAACATTTTCTGTCAACTGTTGAAAGTTATAGAGTCCACCTGGTATATGATGCGTATTATCTGTTTTTTTTGTCTTTATGACTTCATTATTAATATTAAACCACCCGATAGTGTATGTAAAACTTTTTAATCCAACGCGCTTAGTTCCATCTCTATTATCGATATACTGTTGTAAATTAATAGAGTTGTCTATGTTTGAAATCGTATAAAACATTTTTTTTAATATATATAAAAAATACAAATAGAAATGATTTCTAAAGAATTTAAATATAGCCCAGGTGCTCACTATTCAAATACTTTCAGCAAAAAAGTGATAGATATAATAAATCACAACATAGTTATTACATCAGACGGTAAAGGCTTTAAAGCATCATTTTCCAATGTCTTTGAAAAATATAAACTCCCATATGTCAAATCAGATGCTATAGTCCAACGCTGGGGAACAGATTGGATGGTATTTTGGCAGAACCAGTTGAATTTTGCTATTTGGTGTGCGACAACTGGATGTGGCATTGATTTCAACAATAATCTGAAAGCTGATTTTCTGGTTGGTTCGTTATTTCGATTTCATGTCTATTATCAAGTTAGGAGAATATTATTTGAAATAAGTGTAGCAATGCCGCAAGACTCAAATTGGAATGTGTTTAATAACACATATAACCGAAACGCATACGAGAGAACATGCAAGGAGTTTAACGTTGATATTTATGATGACTGGAGTCAGAAACAAAGCTATAATGATGGCCTAGGAACAATTTATAATTACTGGACAAATATTGGTTATCATCCTTTGATACATTCTGCATACGACAACAAAACGATGAATTTTACAACCTATAACAGTGACACGCAATACCACATTGATTACATTGCACAAGGATCAGAAGCAGACAATAGTTGGTCTACTTTTATACTAGATAATTCTGTGGGATTTACAAGAGCAGGAGTAGAAAGAATAAATGACAGCATAGGAACATACTGCTGGGCAATTCTTGGCTCACAATCACAAACAAGAACAGATATACTTGGAACTGGAACGGCATTTGATGCACAGAAACAATTTCTGGCAAATGTAGAGGACGCAATAAACAGCCCCACTGACTTGCCCAGTCAAATTTCAAGGTATGGAAACACTCTACAATATGCAAGAAGTGAAGTAAATTTTGTCTATGGAAGTGGATTGTACATGTCTCCGAGTGACATGGAGTTGAGAATTGGAACAATACAAGACTACAATAATGAAATTGTAATAGCAACCGATGCACAAGCATTAGGATTGAATAATGATGTAAATATAAAACCAGTACCACCAAAAATTATTCAACCTTTTCAAGGCACCACAACAAAAATATTCTGTCGGAACATACTGACTTTGATAAATCATCAATACATAAAACTGTGAGCATAACCCACCAGAAATAAAAAAAATAGCGATTGAACACGAAGATAACAAAACAACTATAATTGTTGGTACTATAGTAATAGGTCTTGCTGCATTACTTATTTACGAGATTTACTAAACCACTCTTTGGCTGCCACATACAACAATCCGATATATATGTATTATGGGGGTTCTGGACCACAACCAAATTACCCCAAATAATCTAAAATCACCACACAAACATTTTCAGTTTACTGAAAATTAAGTCAATTAAACTGGTTATTTAGCATGTCCCAGGCGCTTAATAACCCAAGATTTTAAGATTGAATTGTGAAAATGTTTTAAATTTGGATGTTTAAATTTTATTGTAAAATAGAGGTTAAACATTAAAACTTATGTTAACAAACTTTTTTAAAATAGGGGTAGTGAAGAACACAAGTTTAATTTTTTTAGGTTTTGAGCTTTGTGTAGTAGGTAAGGTTACGTGCATATTGTCATGTCAGAGTAAGGTTACGTGATTATTGTCACATAAGCATCTATTTATATCAACCAATCGGTGAAGATCATGTGATAAGCGTCTACTTATATCAACCAATCGGTGAAGATCATGTGATAAGCGTCTATTTATATCAACCAATCGGTAAAGGTTTTGGTCTTCCTGACGGGTATAAAAGGCGGTGAAAACTACGGATTAGTATCACTCTCACACGGTGACATACCCTATGGGAATAGAGACCTGAAAGAGTAAGGATAAAACTAGGATTATTTTTTATGAAAGGTAAGTCCATTTTAAATTTGTATTTATTTTTATACTTTTAAAAGGTTCTAGGTTGAATACAAAGGTGGTGGATCGTACTCATACACATTACTAAAACAATTTATTACACACTTTTTAGACTTTTTTGTAAGGTTGCCATTGCTTCCTTTCTTCCCTGCTCTACTAGTTCTTTTTTTTGAGCTTCACTTATTTTAGCCTTTTTTTTGTTTTGTGTCCTGTTTTAAACTATAATATTTATCTAACTCATCCAAAATCAACTTGAACTCTTGATCAGATATTTGTGCATCACTCAACGCTTTTGATATTAACTGCTTTATGCTATTTAACTTAGCCTCTGCCAAAGTTTTTATTTCATGATGTTTTTGAGCTTTTACATTAAGCTTGCGTCTGATAAAATTAATACAAACACCTGTAGCTCCACATACTATTGCTGCTATTTCTAAAGGTAACAAAACTGGAACAACAAATCCAATCCCAGCTATAATAACACCTGCAGATATTAAGGTAGTGTCAATTCCATCTGTAATATTAATACCACGTTTATATTTTTTATAAAGTGACTGACGTATATCTCGTTCTGTAATTAACTTTTTTTCAATTTCTGAAATCTTTTGTAATCTATAATTTTGTCCGTCTTCCACTGGCAACTCAGGATATATACTTGGTGCCGTTGGTTGCTTCATTTTTTTATTAATAAATAAAAAATTAAATTAATTCAATTAATAATGATGCCACCGTATTTACAGCGGTAGCGTTGGCAATCTTGCATACAAAGTTAACAACAGAACCAGCACCAATTTCTAAAGGTTTATCAAAGTTATCATGATTGCGTGGGATGATGTGAAGCGTTATGCCATAATTTGGTTGTTCAACACTATTGACAGGAACTATTACAGATACGTCACCAACTAATCGTTCACATGCTAAACCTATTCCCATAATCCGTCCACGGCGTGTCATTACATGCCCCACATTTTTTTCTGCCCCGCCGTTACCAAATGAGAGTATTCTGTTTGACACAAGTGGGCCCTAAGCCTCTGCAAATATTGTTATAATCCCATATTTAAGATTATCAACTCTATCTCTCAAATGATTAAACTGGTTAACAAAAGGCACAATTCGTCTATATAAATCTTGAACATTATTTATCAAAGCCTCTAAGTCTTCTGTTTTTTTAGGGCTTGGTGGTCCAAATATACTCATTGTTTTTTTTATAAAAATATATTTTTTAAATAATTTCTAAAACACAACTCATAGGCAAACCGTGATTAAATATCTTGTTGCCATACTCATCTCTAACTTCTATTTTCAATTCAGTAATTGCACCATTCATAAGACAGTGATATTCAGGATAAAAACTTGTATATACAATATCTCCATACTGCTTATTTACTACAGGTACAACACCTATAATAGTGCTTGGTGCACCATTGAAATAATTACTACTCGTATTAACTTGTTTCAGATGAACGTATAGCTGTTTATAAGGAGCTAAATCAATTGGGTAATCTCCTAAAGTAGTACCTGTCAACCATTTTCTGTCCTTGAATCCCAGCATTTTTGAAAGACCGCTTGACATTCGTGTCTCTATTGACGTATCTATGATGGCTGTACCAATTTGCTCAATACTGTCCAGGATAATATTTTCATTTAGCTTTTTAAACTTATTTTGCTAAGTATGGAATGTTATAAAGTCCACCTGGAAAATGTTCTACTTTGTCTGGGTTTCTTGTCTTTGCAGTTTCATGAATAATATTATACCACCCGATAGTGTATGTACAACTTTTTAATCCGACGCGCTTAGTTCCATCTCTATTATCGATATACTGTTGTAAGTTAATAGAGTTGTCTATGTTTGAAATTGTATGAAACATTTTTTTTAATATATATATATGAAAACACAAAGAAAAATGATTTCTAAAGAATTCAAATATAACCCGGATGCTCAATATTTAAATACTTTTAGCAAGAAAGTGATAGATATAATAAATCAAAACATAGTCATAACATCAGACGGTAAAGGCTTTAAAGCATCATTTCCAAATGTCTTTGAAAAATACAAACTCTCATACGTCAAATCAGATGCTATAGTCCAACGCTGGGGAACAGATTGGGAGTTATTTTGGCAGAATCAGTTAAACTTTGCTATTTGGTGTGCGACAACTGGATGTGGTATTGATTTCAACAACCATCTAAAAGCTGATACTTTGGTTGGTTCGTTATTTCGATTTCATGTCTACTACCAAGTCAGAAGAATATTATTTGAGATGAGTGTAGCAATGCCGCAAGACTCAAATTGGAATGCATTTAGTAACACATATAACCAAAACGCATACGAGAGAATATGCAAGGAGTTTAACGTTGATTTATATTCAGACTGGAGACAGAAACAAAGCTATAATAATGGCCTAGGAACAATTTATAATTACTGGACAAATATTGGTTATCATCCTTTGGTAAATACTGTATACGACAACAAAACGATGAGTTTTACAGTCTATGAGAGTGATAAAACATATCACATTGATTACATTGCACAAGGATCTGAGGCTGACAACAGCTGGTCTACTTTTATACTAGATTGTTCATCTGGATTTACAAGGGCAGGAGTAGAAAGAATTAATGACAGCATAAGAACATACTGCTGGGCAATTCTTGGTTCACAATCACAAACAAGAACAGATATACTTGGAACTGGAACAGCATTTGATGCACAGAAACAATTTTTAGCAAATGTAGAGGACGCAATAAAAAGCCCCATTGACTTGCCCAGTCAAATTTCAAGATATGAAAACACCTTAAAATATGCAAGAAGTAAAGTTAATTTTGTCTATGGAAGTGGATTGTACATGTCTCCGAGTGACATGGAATTAAGAATCGGAATAATACAAGACTACAATAATGAAATTGTAATAGCAACCGATGCGCAAGCATCAGGATTGAATAATGATGTAAATGTAAAACCAGTGCCACCAAAAAATATTCAACCTTTTCAAGGCACCACAACTAAGAATTTTTTACCAGAACATTCTGACTTTGATAAATCATCAATACATAAAACTGTGGAACATAACCCACCAGAAATACAAAAAATAGCGATTGAACACGAAGATAACAAAACAACTATAATTGTTGGTACTATAGTAATAGGTCTTGCTGCATTACTTATTTAGAGATTTACTAAACCACTCTTTGGCTGCCACATACAACAACCCGGAAACAAACACAAGCAAAGCCCATAGATTGTTACCAAGCCAATTAATAACATTACCTGTTGCAGATAAAAGCCATGATACTATTGCACCAATAACTCCTGGAAGTGCTGAAGCAGCTTTACCAGCTAGGTTGGCAAGAAGTTTACCAAGATTAAGTAGTTGTTTTTTTATCCAGTCTTTTACACTTGATGGATCAGGTTTTGGAGTTGGAACAGGTGCAGTCCCTCCTCCTGTTGTAGGAATAATGGCATCAACTAATACCCCAATAATCATACCAAAGGCAGTCAAAATACTAACAATAGTAATACCTTGCTCCCTAAACAAGGTTTTGATCCTCTCACCCAATGTTGTGTCTTCTTTTAACACCTTATTTATAGTTTCTTTTATCCTGTTTATTTGACTGCGTAATGCTTCTTTGTTTTTACTTGCCGCTTCAAGTCGTGCACTTCTTTCATCGTCTAAGTTTTTTATTCTGTCACGTAGGCGCTCTTTTTGAAACTCATCCTCCTGCCCGGGGGTGCTAAACTGTTCTAATTTTTGTTTTTCTTTTGTTATGTCTTTATCAAGCTCAGTGAGCTTTGAAAGATTATTAGTAAGTTCTCCACGAAAGCTTTGCAATCTCTTATCTAAACCTCGTATCTCTCGCATTGTTGGACCTTCTGTTTGTGTTTGAACAGCAGTTTTAGGATGAGTTTCATCTATTATATTACTCAAATTACTCTCAATTATATTTACCTCATCTACTGTATTTTGTACATCTTCAGTTGTTGAAAAAGTTTGCAATGGTATATTTTCTCCTTCTTTTGTGAGGGTATTTTTTATTTTTGTCAAGGCTGCTATTTCTGCCCTACCCCGAGCAAGTCTTTCACGTAGACCTAAATAAACATGTATATTTAAATTATTTTTTACAAAGTCAATGCCATATTATTTTTTTAGAGTGTCCAGCGCATAAAACTTGATTGGTTCATTTGGATTATTTCCCTTATAATAGGTAAGTGGAACATCATCCGTCCCCAACCGAACTGCATATAACATTGTTCTACCGTTTTCGTCCTCAGCCAATTTGAAATCATCTTTATAATCAATTCCGCTGATCTCAGCATCAACTTCAGTAAAAATTGATCTACTAATAACCTTTTTTGTGTTAGTTGTTCTTTTGTTTTATCTTCTCCTTCAAGCTGATCAATATGGTTATTTTCATTTACAATTTGTCTCTGAAATTCTGAGCCAGGTTGTGTAAATTCTGGTTTGTCTTCAAATAATTCCTTCCAGGCATCTTCATCTTCAACATCTGGATCGAACGCAGGATTTTCAAATCCTCCTTCAGCCATTGTTTATTTTATTTAATTTTAAAAAATATATTTAAAAAATAAAAACAATGTCGGCTTACGGAAACAAACTCAGCCCTCATAGAAAACTAAGAGAGCCTCATGGTGCTAAAGGCATCCGCACAAGTGTAGTAATAACTAATAATCCCTCAACAATAGACCAAAACTAGCAACTGCTTGTAAGATTTCCCAACCTGAGTACTAATGATGTGATAGTTCCACGTACTGCTCGTCTTGCCTTTGAAATAGAACTTAAAAGCAGAGACGTCAACGCTTCTCTATTTCAGAATCTGGGTAGAACAATTGTGAAAAAAATGACAATAAGAATAAGTGGCAATGAAGTCATGTCAATAGATGACAGTGATATATATCATTGTTATGTAGATTTATGGAAAAGCCCTACTGAACGATTAAACATAGCTTACCAAGGTATTGGTAAAGCAAACATGCTAAAACATAGAGTTGGTGCGGGAGATAAATCCGCAGACACCGGAGATGAAGCTATAGCAGCAGCTTATGGAAATAGATTTTGTATTCCACTGGACTTTGAAATGTTAGAAAGTCATATGCCATTTTATCAAGCGGGGCTTGGTGATAGGTTAGAATATGAATTAACGTTTAACGATTATAACAAAGTTATCAAAAACAGTGAAGCTGATGCATCTTATGTAATAAAAAATATCTGCTTGGAATTTGATACGGTTAGTGATGTTGAATTAGCCAGACAAAAAAGACAGCAAATCAATGGTAAGATGTCATTTATGTATGATCGTATCTTGCGACATAGAAAAATAATAGCAAACAAATCTGATACTCTTTGGAACATCAACATTAATGTACCAGCACGGAGCATGAAAGGTATTCTAATGCTGTTTGAAGACCCAGAAAGAACAAGCACAGAAACCTATATCAACCCAAAAATTGAAAAGGTTGAAATGACAATAGAGGGAGTACCACATCAGTTGTATAGTCAGGGCATGAGGGCATATCAACATTGGGATGAAATTAACAAATATTTTGCCTTGACATCAAAAAGAAACAAAGAGACAGAAATATCAGCGAGGGACTTTAACTTTTCCAGTGTTTCTCTTGAGACCTATTTGACAAAATTATATGCTTTGTGGCTTGACCTTAGAACATGTGATGACAATTTATTACACGGCAGTGGAAGAAGAATAGAAAACGGCAGTGAAGGCAGAACGATATTAATAAATAAAAAAGCAGATGCAGATCAAACTTTAAATAATTATATATATATAATACAAGATGCGCAAATCAATTTCGAAGATGGAAGATTCAAAGAAGCAGGATACTAGTTTGCAACAAAAATATCCTAAATATTCACACAGTGCCATTATTTGTGGTCAGACAGGCTGCGGCAAAACAGAGTTTGTTCTTGACATACTTGAACAAGAGTATGTTGGAGTTTTTGAACATATAATTATATTGTGTCCAACCATAGAGTGGAACGAGGCTTATAAAAATAGATCTTGGATAGGTAATGTGAAAAACCCAAAAGATAAAAAAATAATAATTGTCAATCCCGTGAGCAACGGTAAAGAAACGTTACAAGAACTGTTGCGTTTATTTTTCAATAAATATGCTGACAAGCCCACACTATACATCATTGATGATTGCTCCGCCACAAAATAATTAACAAAGAAAAAAGATATGTTGTCAGAGTTGGCATTTTCTGGCCGCCACGCCAAACAATCAGTGTGGGTTATTTCACAGAGATATAATTCTGTATTGAAAGATTTGAGAGAGCAAGCAAAATGGTTGTGTATGTTTTACACCAAGGACAGAGATAGTTATGAAAATTGTTTGAGAGAAAATGATGTTATTCCGACGTTGGAGGAGAGAACCAGAATAAGAAAAGCTTTAGCTAAGACTAAATATTCCAAGTTAATTTTGAGGACTGACCAACCAACTGGTTATTGGGTTGAATTTTTTTTTTAAAAGTACAAACTAGAGTGTCCCATATAACCAATGCACTCAATGCACAAACCAATATCGGTACAACAGCACTACTTTATGTTTTCCGGGGCTTGTAAAACATACCCTCTTGGATCACATATAAAATATTCTACGTCATCCTTTGTCACAGAAATTACAGGCGTTTCCTGTGCACCTTTTGCATACGTTTGTAAAAACTTACTTTCTGAAACACATATACAACATTTTACGTCATCTCTTGTCATAATATCCAGTGCTATTTTATTTTTGTTATAATCACTATTCTCACCGTCTGTTATTTTCAAATCCATTTTTTCTTATATAATATTTTTTTATTATTACAAAATATATTTATTTCATAAAATCCGCAGGCATAATACCTTTTTTTACAACTGTTGCTAATAGTAATACTAACAGCAAAGTAGCAATGTTAATAGCAATACTGACCATGAATATAGTATTGCTAATAGCATTGCTCATAGCAAATTAGTAATGTTAATAGCAATGCTTACAGCAAATTAATAATGTTAATAGAAAAAATAGCAATGTTAATAACAATGCTATTAACAATACTAACAATTACTAGTTGCATAAATATCGCAGTTAGTTGTTTTGTATTTTATATTTATTTCAAGATAAAAAATAAGATTACTAATATAAAAATGAATGCGGAAGAACTATTACAAAATATATCGGAACAGACGGAACCAGATGAATCAAAGCAACAAGAAACAAAAAAAGAAAGATTATCAGCCATAGTGGCTGGCGGCGGTAGTCGTCAATATTTGGGTAAGGACATACAACTCACAAATATAGATAGCATGTCACCAGATGAAATTAACAAACTTTACTGCAGATATGAAGCAAGGCTTGGGGCAAGTATGACCAATACTTTAGGCAATTCTTTTATTAACTTGTATGTGATGGGAGTATCAAAATATTTCAATGTGACCAATCCACCAAAGCTGATAGAAGATTTGGAGGAAGACCCATTTATTAATCATGCTTTGACAAGTGCTTGTTGTGAGTTGTATTATAGGTATGGAATGTGCTTAGCACCATTTACAGCAATACTGACAACTGTTAGACATATTGATTTTAATAAAAATAAAAATATAGATAATATAAATGGAGAACCAAGAGAGTGAAGTTATACCTGTTGTTACACAACCTGTTGAACAACAAAAAGTAAAAAATCCAAAAAGAATAGAAGCTGGAAAAAAAGGAGCAGCGGCAAGAAAGGCAAAGCGTTTGCTTCAAGATGCTACAAATCAAAATGCTGCAAAGCAAGATGAAATAACAAAAATAACAATAGGTGAAGAAGAACAAAAAAAATCAAAATAAACGTATACAACAATTATATTCCACCGTGTCTGGTTTTATTAGGCATTGCTGGGTTGGGTTTGTATATTTATAACAAAAAATCTGCTACGCAACCTGTAGCTGTGCAACCTGTGCCTGTTGCACCAAAAGAACCGTTTGATTTTTAATAATTTATTTTAAAAAAATAATCATATAAAAAAAATGGCAGCAAGTATTGACGGAAAACAAATTGTAAATATGATGTATCATGCTGCAGTGGAAACACTTTTAACTGTTGGATATTCTGAGATTGGCAGAAAACTACTAAAAAGACCAGCCCCTAAAGTGGATTTTAATATGACAGATTTTGGGATGCTGTCTGTGGATATAATGTTAGCAATGGCTACGAGGGATATGTTGATTAAGCAAGGTATTATTCCTGCGGATATTATGAAATAATTTAAAAAAAATATATATAACAAAATGGCAAGTGCAGTAGCAATGATGATAGGTGGCGCATTAACAAACGCATTGGCGTTTAGCGGTTCAAATTATTTCTTTTCAAAAATGGGAAGTCATTCAGATGAGGAAAGACAAAGGCATGACAAAGCAGTGGAACAATTGAACGCGGCACAAGCGGAGTGGAATAAATAAAGAACAGAGAGATTAGATTTTATTAATAAGCAACTGCAAAATGAACATCATGCAGAGCAGACTTTTGATGATGTGGATCAGGCTATGAAACAGTATTATTACACAACTGGTAAACATTTGCTTTTGGAACCAGAGCCCAAGTTGAGTGATTTTTATACACCATCTCCTGATCAACAGAATAGAGAAATTACGTTTATTGTGGTGGGCATGGCTGCAACTGGATTTGTGGCGTATAAATTGAGTTCATAAAAAAAATTAGTTTAAAACTATAATTACTTCAGATTTGGAATAACTAAATATGTTTACTTTGAAAAGACTAAGTCATATGCATGATACCTATTCTTTTTGTTGTTCTTACATGGTTTCAATCCAAGTGGTCGCATATAATATGGTGGTGTAGCACTCTTCTCTAATTTATCTTTGAGATGACCAGGCGCCCATACTTCACCATTGTCTAATAATGTCCATACCATGGATGGACCATATTCAGTTTCTACTATTTTTGTATCTGTAATAGAGTATATTTTATTTAGTTCCAAGTCTGTCCATTTCTTTGTGCTATTTTGATATTGCTCTTCAGGCAGTTCGTCAAATTGTGCAGTTGTGATATCCATTTTTTCTTTATAGTTATATAAAGTTTAATCTTTAGTAGAAAAAAATGGAAAAGATTTATTACAGCCCAAAAGGATTTTGGAGAGGTTACACAGCAGTTAAAAAATTAGCAAAAGAGGCTGGTGTTAGTGAAAATAAGGCATTAGAATTTTTAAAGAAACAAGCTGTGTGGCAGATTTATTTACCTGCGCCAAAGAAAATAGTTAGACCCAGGTTTGATGTTTCTGCTAAGAATGGAGTGCATCAAGCTGATTTGTTATTTTTACCGCATGATACTTTTGGCTTTGGTCGTGGACGCAAGACATATAAATATGCATTGACTGTGGTTGATATTGCAAGTAGATACAAAGAAGCAGAGCCACTGACTTCCAAGGATAGTAAAGAAGTTGCCAAAGCATTTGAAAAAATATACAGTCGGCATTTGAAATATCCAAAGTTATTACAAGTGGATCCAGGCAGAGAATTTATGGGTGCAGTATCACAGTTGATGTCAAAACACAAAGTAAATATCAGACGAGGCAGAACAGAAATACACAGAGACAAAGCTTTAGTGGAAAGATTTAACAGAACATTAGCTGAAAGATTGTTTGGCTATCAGTATGCTAAGGAAATAGATTCGCAAAAACGTAATAGAGAATGTGTAAAGAGATTACCAGAAGTTGTTAAAGCCATAAATGCGGAGACAAAAAAGCTCCTCCTGTTGAAAAAAAAATATTAAAAGATGATCCTATCTGTATGAATGCAAGTGTGAGATATTTATATCAACCCGGGGAACAAGAAGGTGGAAGACGCAGAGCAACTGATCCAATGTGGAGTGCTGATATACACAAGTTTAAAAGTTATATGGTGACGCAAGGTATAATAGTTTATTATTTGAAAGCACCAGCGCCACAGGGAGAATTTGTCAAAGAAGAATTACTTATTGTTCCTGCTGATACCCAAATTCATAAGTTTTTATAGAAACCGTGTGCATCAGTTGTAATACCGTCTGGTGCTATGTATCTTTTAGAGTAAAATGGTGACAGTGATACTTTGTTTACTTTTATGCCATATATCTCATGCTTTATTGAACGTATCATATTCATTTCATGGGTGTATTTTTTCTTGTTAAACAATGCATCCTTGTAGTTTTCAAAGTTTATATGTTTTTTAACTACATATTCTTTTACACCCTTTGCTTTCTTAATAATCTTCTCATCCGCTCTCAAAATAGAATATAGTTTGGGTCTTAATCCAACATACTCATCTATAGCAACACCAGCACATTCGTCTTTCATTTTACCTACTTTTTTGTTTGTATCATCATACCAGGGAGTACGTTATAGGGAGGAGAAACGGGTTCATAAACGCTCTAGTTTATCGATTTATGTTGTCGCGCTAGAACGCCGCCATTTACTATTTTATCGATACAGGTAAATCGATCGTAAGCGCGTTACATTTGAAAAGTTAAAATTTCAGCCAACATCTCAAATTAGGCAGTTTTTACAGCCCCTTTTTACGGCTTTCTGTTATAATCAACATCACGAAATTACATTATTGACAAAGATAAATATGTCTACTATTCACTTTTTGTTATTATTAATGCCTAATATAACCCATACTTCGTATCTCGTTTGCAATAGCTTCACACCATTTTTAATTCTATAAAATTAAAAATTTAGCTGATATCTCAAAAGGCACATTTTCATCACCTCTTTTTAGGCTTTGTCTTATAATCACCACCATGAAATTACCTTCTTTACAAAGATAAATATGTTTACTATTCACTTTTTGTTATTATTAATGCCTAAATAACCCGTAGTCTCGTATCTCGTGTGCAATAGCTATACACTGTCACCATTTTTTATTTGGCGCAGAGTGGCGCCATCTTTGTTACACGGAACCGTCTGGTAAAATGTGCTTTTAAACATGCAAACAAATACACGCTCTGTATCAGAGGACACAATGTAAATAAATAATACTTATGTTTACATTTAGCACCTTTATTGAGTTTGTAAGTGTAATAATTTATAAGAATTTGCTGTTTTTCACACACTCGCGAAACAACCGGAAATAGTCATTTTCACGAAGTAGTGAAACACATGCGCGACAACATAAATCGGCAAAACGAGCCCGTTTCTCCTCCCTATAACGTACTCCCTGATCATACATTGGGTGATTTTCAGGATAAGTACTTAGATCATACGCTTCTTTCATTTCAGCCATGTCTTTGTACGCATCATCTGTTTTGATGTCTATCAGTAGGCTATCAGTGTCTGTGTATAATAAAGTACATTTATCCTCATATTTTTTCTTTAGAGTATTATAGTACCAATCATACATATGGTACTTTGATAAATCCAATACTGACATTCCAACATAAATTGGCTTGGTTAATTTTAATTTTGTTTTGTTTACATGTATTGCCGATAATTCATCTGAAAATTTTACACGTCTGTTAAAGTTTGGTTTGGCTATTATTTTTCTTCTTTTTTCATTATTAGAGCCGTCAGTTCTGACTAGTTTTATATCAGTCCGCTTGCGTAGATTTTCCATTGTTTTGCCAAACACAGAGTTGTTCATAAGTTTGTAAAAATCTATTTCAAATTTTGATTTAGCCTTTCCTCTAAGTTTTGTGTTTAGGTTTATGTATGATTCCATCCATGGTTTTTCATTAAATTCTAATACTCTGTGTACTTTCTTTAGTTTCATGCCCAAAGATAAATACAGTGTCACAGGATGACCTTAGTGGTTGGGCTAACTCAGGAAAGAATCAATGACGGTGAATGCATTTACATAAGTTTAATGCAACTTTTAAAATATGTTTAATATATATACAATTATCAAAAAAAAACAAGCGAATACACAAATGAACTATGAAAAGAATGTTCTCCTGAACGTTTAAGACGTTCTTAGTATTGTTATAAATACTGAATGTCTAAGACACGAAAGTGTTGTTAAAGCTATAACAATGTTGATCTAGCGCGATAACAGTGATGCGCGAGAGCTCATGAAGATGATGATGCGCGAATTCAATGGATGATTGTCATCAAATGCCTTCTGTAAGGGTTGATGACGCGATGCAATGATAGTTAATCTCCACTGAGATTGTGAATGATATTCCTCCAGTGAGGACTGGTAACGGGCCCACCTTGTGTCCCGGGGGTTGTCGTTAGTAAAACCTGGCTGCGCAGGTACGGGGACCGTCTCCACCGCTTGTAAACGTTATTCGTGGAAGCTTAGCTCCACTCCTGGATATCCAAACCTAGATGGCTTACTCCAACCCTGGATGGCTTATATCCTGGATGGCTTATATCCTGGATGGCTTAGGCACATGTTGCCTATGAATTTTGCCGTCCAATCTCTGTTTCAACAAAGTACTATCGATGATCCCCGCGAGAGCTAGAAGACAATGGGTTTTATGGCAAACATTACGCCCAAATCATTATTTCCCCCGTTCAGTCCGTGACAAACGTGGCTAAATCTACAGTATTGAATCTACACGAGAGGCCCCTTATACAATTTTGCCGTTTAAGGAAAATATACCTATACGTTTACATGCATTAGCACAAAACTAAACTTATGACACGGCCTCTCTGGCGGCCACTTAAAATGTGCACGCTTTTACGTGTTACATGAATAGATCATGAATATTGTGAAATTGTTTCAACTCGAACAATAGATTTTGGGTGTAACCGATACAAGAGCTATATACGACCAGTACGCTCTACCCGTGACATTTTGTGACAACATCTCCCCACTTAAAGAAAGTGCTACACTTTTAAAATTCAACAAAATGATAATTAATATTTACACGTTAAGAAACTATTAATTCTTCTGAGCAAACGAGCGACAAAACGTACAAGCTGATCGCTCAATCGCTTGAGTATGTTAACTATTACCACTGCAGTTATAACCTAACTATAATATGTAATTAAAATTTCAATACTATTCTACAATTGTACACTACCCTGTCGTAACATATACTACTATTGTACAATACACTGCAATACACTATTGTATTAAACCGGTCATTATGTGCGGCGACTTAAATAGTCTGCCCCAATATTGTCCTTTCCTCGGATCGCTTTAATTTTCATCCGGTAAGGCTGCAGAGTCAGTGCCCACCTCATTAACCTACTGTTAGCTACCTTTGCTTTATTCATATAAGCTAACGGTTGGTGGTCAGTCTCCAAGACAAATTCCTTACCAAAAACATATCGGTGGAATTTACTGACACCCCACACTACTGCAAGACACTCCCTTTCGATAACAGAGTAGTTACATTCCCGGGGTAATAGTTTCCGACTTGCGTAAGCCACGGGGAGACTACACCCATCTTGCTCTTGCAGTAGGACTGCACCCACCCCGATATCGGAGGCATCCGTTCTGAGGATAAACTCCTGGTCAAGTTCAGGTAATTTTAGTATTGGGGTTTTGACCAGACTCCCCTTTAAAGAGACAAAAGCTCGCTCCTGGCTTTCCCCCCAAGTTATCCTATTGGGTTGACCTTTCTTTGTCAAGTCTGACAAAGGTGCAGCTATAGCCGAAAAGTTTGGAATAAACTTCCTGTAAAATCCCGCCAACCCTAAAAATGACCTAACATGTTTCTTTGTCTCGGGTCTTGGTGCTTCCTGAATTGCCTTAACCTTGTCGGGGTTGGGTTTCAATTTCTGGTCCCTCCCGACAACATGACCCAGACACTCTATATCTGCGTAACCTATGTGACACTTGCTAGGTTTTGCAGTCAGTTTAAACCGGCGTAGCCGTTCCAACAGATTACGTAGAGCCTTAATATGGTCTTCAAATGTTGTTGTAAACACCAGGATGTCATCTACAAAACTGTCTGTGTTGGTCAAATCCTTCAGGACTTTCCTCATTAACCTACAGAATGTTGCTGGGGCGTTTACGAGACCAAAGGGCATGACCTTGAACTTAAAAAGTCCTTGCGAAGTTTCGAAGGAGGTCATCTCTTTAGCTCGGTCTGAAAGTGGGACTTGCCAATAACCTTTACTGAGGTCTAACTTGGAGAAATACGAATATCCCGCAAGTTTAGAGAATACCTCCTCAATATTAGGCATTGGCTCTGCATCAAAGATTGTACGTTTATTGAGCTGCCTAAAATCGATGCAGAATCGAATTGACCCATCTTTCTTCTTAATAAGTACGACTGGGGATGAAAATGGGGCGTTTGAAGGTTCGATGACACCCAATTTCAACATGTCTTTCACCTCCTCATCAACAATTGATCGGGAGTGAAATGGAATGGGATACCCCTTAATTCTAATTGGTTCCCCTGATGTGAGTACAATATCATGTTGCACTCCATCTGTCTGCCCCGGGTTTTCGGACAAGACATCACTGAACTCCGAGAGTAAACTACCCATCTCTCGTTGCTGCTCTACACTAAGCATGCCCGATATGTCTACATCGGCTGCTCTCTCCCTACCTACACTAGTGGGAAAATACATGGGACTAGTGTCCTCACTACTGTCTTCCTCACTATCCTCAATAACTGCAACATTAACTACGGTTAACACCCCTTGTTGCACATTATCGGTTCTACTGATATACTCTTTCAGCATATTCGCATGAAAGGTCTTTAACTTTCCGTTTATCTCGATACGGTAATCCATAGTGTTCACTATCCCTCTAACGTAAAACGGACCTTTCCATTGAAATAACAACTTGTTATTGTCGGTCGGGAGTAACAGTAACACCTGGTCATCTATCTTAAACTTCCTAGCTCTAGCTTTCTGGTCATTGTACCGTTTATATTTGGTACTTGCCTTAACTAACTGACTTTGAGCTATCTTACAAGTCTCTTCTAGTTTCTCCTTCAGATCTAAAACATACTGATATGTAGTCTTAACCTCATCACTATCTACTTCACCTGCCCACATCTCTCTAAGAATCCTCATGGGACCTCTAACTGATCTACCGTACAATAACTCAAACGGAGAAAATCCTAAACTCTCTTGTGGAACCTCTCTAAATGCAAACAATAAAGCATTGAGATACTTGTCCCAATCTTTGGGTCTCTCTGTACACATACGCCGTAACATTTGCTTTAACGTCCCGTTAAATCGTTCGACTAACCCGTTACACATAGGGTGATATGGTGTTGTCATGATTTGACGCAAAGACAATAACCTGCTTACTTCAGCCATAAGTTCTGACGTAAACTGTGACCCACAATCAGTCAGCATTTCCTCTGGTACACCTAGCCTACTGAACATATCAACTAATGCCTCAGCTACTCTCTCAGTTTCAATTGAGGGCAATGCTACTGCCTCCGGATACCTAGTTGCATAGTCTACCATGGTTAACATGTACCTATTTTTTCTATCCGACACTGGAAAAATTGGTCCAACTATGTCTACGGCTACCCGCTTAAATGGTGTATCTATCAGTGGCATCTGACCTAAATGTACTTTGGTCACTCGACCTGTTGGTACTGTCCTTTGGCATACATCGCAGGACCTACAATACCTAGTTACATCTCCACTAACGCCTGGCCAATAAAATTCTGCCAATACTCTATCTGACGTTTTCTTTACGCCTAAATGACCTCCCATAATCGACTCATGAGCTACCTTAAGCACTGTCGTTCTATACTGGGTAGGTACCACTAATTGGTGAAACTGTCTACTACCACTATCTTCAAATTCTCTGTACAATAACCTATTCTTATGTACAAACTTACAACTACCGGACCCTTTACACTTCTTCACTACACCATCCTTGGCCTTCACTTTACAAGGACCTAATGACTCGTCTTGAGTTCGTGCTTCTATAAACTCCGCTTTAGATATGTCACCTACGGCTGCAGGAACCTTTAATTTTCTATAAGCCTGAGCTTGCTTCTGAACCTGCGCTCTAGTCTCTACGGCATTACTTATGCTACTTCTAAAATCGGACATTACCGGAAGTGCTGAACCATCTATGTTCCCTATCGTTAAATCATACATCGGGTCGTCCATACATAGTGCCTCTGTAGCCCCTTTAAAGAAAGGTGTATCTACATCTATTCTCGCTATTGGCACGTGCTCTACCGACTTATTTAACAACATACACGGTGACTGTTTACCTACCAACTGGTCATCCGTAACTAAACTACGCCTAACTACCACACCTGTACAACCTGTATCCCTCATTACAATTACGTCCGTGCCATTCACTCTACCATCTGCCGTTGGAAGATTTGCATACGGAAAGAGACATGTTCCGATCTTCGCCATTACACCATCCGCTTTAACACAACAGCTACTACTCTCGGTTTTAATACCCGGACTATTACTACCTCTGCCTCTACCTCTACCTCGGTTTTGACCACCTCTACCTCTACCGAAATTCCCTGGGTTGTTAAAACCTTGGTTCTGATTCCCTACATTGTTGTCCACTCTACTATTGTCACTAAAGTCGTCTACGACAGCAGACACTTTCACCGCTTTCCTACACTCATGTGAAGCATGATTCCTATTACAGTGACGACAACGAATAAAAGGTCTACCTATGTTACCACTATTGCTACCTCCTCTAGAACCCATCGAACTACCTCCACCTCTATAGGTTCCACTCTGGCCTTTCTGTTTATGATCGTCCCCTTGCCTATCTCTAAAAGTTCTGTCTTTCGACACTACATTATGAGCTCCGCCTCTAGTCTCGGCAAACTGATCTGCTTGAGTTGCCATTTCATCTACACTAGTTAGTTTTCTTTCTTTAAGAAATAAGAACAGATCTCTACTACAAACATTGAATAGCTGGTCCCGCAACAAGAAATCTATGAGGCCCTGATAAGTCTGCGCTACCTTTCCTAACTCTAACCACCTATCTAAGTAATTTCTAGATCTACTAATGAACTGAATAAATGACTCGCCTTTCTCAGGCAAGCAAGCTCTAAACCGCTTTCTAAAACCTTCTTCAGTTAGCTCAAATCTCTTTAAAAGAGCATCCTTTAACTTGTCATAGTCAAGAGCATCTAAACTAGGTAATCTAGAAAATACATCTAAGGCCTTGCCTCTCAATAACGCACTTAAATGAACTGCCCACTTATCTTTGGTCCATTCCTGTAACTCAGCATAACGCTCGAACCGTAACAAGTAACTGTCCATGTTATCTTTGTCAGCATCAAAGTATGGTAACTTCGAACCTTTTAACTTCCCAGAATAACTATCTTTCCCTTCAGTTTTACTTTCCTTACTATGTGTCTTAGCTGCTTCCAACTCTAAAGCTAACTTATGATCAAACTCTTTTTGCTCCCTTTCCATTATCATCTTAGCCTTAGCTAGTCTACCATCTGTTTCGAACCTCTCATGTTCTAACTCTTGCTTCTCCCTTACTATTCTACTTTCATCATCTCGCTTCTCTTTAGCTAACCTGCCTTCTAATTCTAGCTTCTCTTTATCAGCATCTATCTTCTCTTTAGCTAATCTACTTTCTAATTCTAGCTTATCTTTAACTAGTCTACCTTCTACTTCTAACCTATCTTTCTCAGCATCTAGCTTCTCTTTAGCTAGTCTACTTTCGAATTCTAACCTATCTTTCTCTTCATCCCTTTCCCTCTTTGCTAATTCTCTTTCCTTAAGTCTAAATTCCCTTTCCCTAGCCTGTTCGTCTTTAACAAAGGTTCTAAGCTCCTCTCCAGCATACCCTAACTCCTTACCCATTTCCGTAAGATCCTTTATTGACGTCATGTCTATAGACATTGTGAACTACACACTACAATAATTACAATACACACGTCACTAATAATTCTACTCAACTAACTACTAATGGTAAGTCACTGTGTCCTCAGTAAATACCTGGGCATCATCATAGGACAAGTTACATACACATTTGTACTAGCGCTAACTCCTAACGGTTATGTATAGATAGTATCTAGCTTCCACACAACATATACACTACATAAAATATCTATATTTGATATTGGACATAACCTTAAACAATCATAGAAATGTGCATAACATGTACATGTATATTTACTTCTCCCATCAATATAAGAATACTCGAGTGTCACAACATGAGTAGAACGTCTTGTTCGCCAACCTAATTGGATACTATGTGTATATCAAGGGAGGTAAAACAAACACCCAAATTATTGAGCAAAAGTGCCTCAGACCCACTCGTGTAGACCACTGCGACCTCGCGCCAAGGAAAGAACGGACAAAACAACAGTTTGGACTCACCCTACCCTTGTCGTGTCTTGACTTGTCTTCCAAGCTGTGGCCGTGATCGTCGACAGTCGCCTTGATGGATCAGAGGGTGGTACACAATTCTAAAATAATAAGTAGAGATTTAGTATATCATCATAAAGATCACTTATTGATTCTTTCCCTCCGTAGTCGCCCAAAATCCCACTTCTGACACCAGTTGTCACAGGATGACCTTAGTGGTTGGGCTAATTCAGGAAAGAATCAATGACGGTGAATGCATTTACATAAGTTTAATGCAACTTTTAAAATATGTTTAATATATATACAATTATCAAAAAAAAAACAAGCGAATACACAAATGAACTATGAAAAGAATGTTCTCCTGAACGTTTAAGACGTTCTTAGTATTGTTATAAATACTGAATGTCTAAGACACGAAAGTATTGTTAAAGCTATAACAATGTTGATCTAGCGCGATAACAGTGATGCGCGAGAGCTCATGAAGATGATGATGCGCGAATTCAATGGATGATTGTCATCAAATGCCTTCTGTAAGGGTTGATGACGCGATGCAATAATAGTTAATCTCCACTGAGATTGTGAATGATATTCCTCCAGTGAGGACTGGTAACGGGCCCACCTTGTGTCCCGGGGGTTGTCGTTAGTAAAACCTGGCTGCGCAGGTACGGGGACCGTCTCCACCGCTTGTAAACGTTATTCGTGGAAGCTTAGCTCCACTCCTGGATATCCAAACCTAGATGGCTTACTCCAACCCTGGATGGCTTATAACCTGGATGGCTTATATCCTGGATGGCTTAGGCACATGTTGCCTATGAATTTTGCCGTCCAATCTCTGTTTCAACAAAGTACTATCGATGATCCCCGCGAGAGCTAGAAGACAATGGGTTTTATGGCAAACATTACGCCCAAATCATTATTTCCCCCGTTCAGTCCGTGACAAACGTGGCTAAATCTACAGTATTGAATCTACACGAGAGGCCCCTTATACAATTTTGCCGTTTAAGGAAAATATACCTATACGTTTACATGCATTAGCACAAAACTAAACTTATGACACGGCCTCTCTGGCGGCCACTTAAAATGTGCACGCTTTTACGTGTTACATGAATAGATCATGAATATTGTGAAATTGTTTCAACTCGAACAATAGATTTTGGGTGTAACCGATACAAGAGCTATATACGACCAGTACGCTCTACCCGTGACATTTTGTGACATACAGTTCCAGGTTTTTGTAATGTATCACATATTTTTCTTTGTCCCTAAGATTGGGGACTAGTTGTTCTGTATTTATCATGCTATTATTTTCTAACAAATCTGTTTGGTATTTAGACAACCATTCTTTTTTCACTGCTAATCTTTCCGGTGCAAGCGGATAGTCATTATGAGATTCATGAAGTTCTTTAGGATATTTCAAATCAACTTCTAGAAAATATCCTTTTCCTTCTTGTCTTTCTTTTGGCTCTGGCAACGTTTCCACCCACTTAAAGCCAGAATATGGAAGTGGCTGACTCATTGCCCACCCATAAAGATTATTTGCATCATAATACATTAAAAAGTTGTTTTCCTCGTTAGGGTTATAATCAGCTACATGTGAATTGTTTGCTTTGGCATATCGTTTTGATACCATACTAATTCCACCACGCATACATTTTTCTATAAATAAGTGCATGTTAATGTCTGTCAAAAGTTCTAATTCTATTTTTGAATGTTTGAGTAAAGCATCCCAAGATAATCCAGGTGCTGTATAATAATGTAAAGCATCAAGTTTATATGCATTCATACATGTTTTTCTAAAAGTTTGAAACACATCTGCTAACAGAGTTACATCAGTTTTTAGATATAAATCATGATAGTCTCCAAGAGTTTTACAGTTAAACTCTTTCCATATTTGTTGAGCGTATTCGTAATCTTGGGACTTATACTTTCATCTGAGAGACTACTGTAAAACTTTTCTATAGGCGGTAATTGAGTTTCCTTGAATTTTTCCATACTGTCCATATATTCGTATGGATAAACACCTTTTCGTAAAAGTTCAGGTTTTAGATATAAATTATGACAGTCTTCAAGAGTTTTACAGTTAAACTCTTTCCATAGTTTTTGAGCATATTCATAATAATCTTCGTAATCTTTGCGCTTTATACCTTCATTTAAAAAACTACTGTAAAACTTTTCTTTAGGTGGTAATTTCGTTTCCTTAAATCTTTCCACACTGTCCATATATTCATGCGGGTAAATACCTTTCCGCAGAGGTAAATTTGTTTGTCTAAACTGATTTTTGGTAATTTTAAAATCAGATGTGCCTGTTGCATCAACCAATTTTTCCAGAGACGAAGCCATAAACTGAAAGCTATCCAAAAATCTAAGTTGTCCGGCACTAAATGAAATATACTTTTCAGCGTTGTTTGGAATGCATGTAATATTACCTGTCATTTTATGTATTTTTTGCATTATAAGATGACTATCATATCCTTTGAGGTTGTGAAATATAACAGGGATGATTGTTTTATTTGGTTTTATTTTTAGTTTTAGGTTGCGGTTTTTATGTGCTGCACCTCTATATTCACCTGTAAAATGACAGTGGTCTCTTACTTTACAGTTTTTGCTACATTTCCTACCTATTTCATTTTCGCATATCCAGCATTGTGTTGCTTTTTAATAATCTTCCTCATTTTGTTGTGTCATGATTAATGGTTTTGGGTGAGCAAATATATTATTAATGTTGCTCTTCTCACATTCTAAGTGATTTAAAAACTTTCCAACAACATCTTCACCTCTGTAAATAACAGGTTCTTCAGCTTTTCCATCATATCTGACAACCTGGTATCCAAAACCACAAGCTTCGTGTACATTTGTGATTTCAGATTTCTTTCCAAATTTGATTGATTGCGGTTTGATTATACTTTCAAAATCAGCATATATTGCATAAGGCACAGTCATCTGATTTTGATGATTTTTAAATTTTACAGTATTTTTACCATTTTCTGGCATTTCAATTTTGCAAGATTTTTTGTTAATACCATAACAATCTTCTTTGTGGTTTGTTAGTAAGTCTTCATTTGAAAATCCATAAAGGCAACGATCACAGAAATAAGTTTTGCATTTATGTTTGTTTTGGTCGTAAAGCAGTTTATTTAAGTCTTTAATCCAGCAGTAGTGACTGTTTGTAACATTTTCATCAGATATCAAAAGTAGATTAATCCTGAAAATGTCTTTGGGTTGTTCTGATATTTTATATGGAAAAATATTTACTTTTTTACTTTTTTCTGATATGGTGTATCCGTAAACATTAATAGCAATATCGTTTAGTTTTTCTACTTTTGAAATTTGTGAAATTGGAGTGGGAAAGTCAATTTTATCTTTTTTTAGAAAATCTATGCTTGGGTATTTTGACAACCTGTCGGTGTGATCTGCGGCAGGATTTAGTGCAGAATTTATAGCATGAAACAAACATTGATTATCGTTATTTTTTACGTTTATTATTGCTTTTTTGTTAGCTAATTCTTCAGGCAGTGAAATATATGAAGAACTATTTAATGGTTCATACTTTACAATATTCAAATAAAGCTTAACACAGTGATCAACTTCTAATCCAGATGCTGTGTTTGTAAATCTTTCTAGACTTTCTTGTATAAATGCAGATGAATTGTCATAAAACTCGCTTATTTTTTCAGAGCTCACAATGGCATTTTGTTCACTGTTTAATACTGCAGTGGTGTATTTTTTGGTAGAACCATCATCTTTAAATAAATCTATAGTAAGTCCTAATTGAAACTTTAATCCTTTAGTTTTTATCAGCTCTTTGATAATTTGTTTTGTAATAATAGATTTTTTATCATGAAATACTTTTTGAGGATCTTTGTATTTATTTACAGATATTTCGTATGCTCTAAAATATCCGCATTTTGGATTGTCAACTAGTTTTAATTTTTCTTCTTTTTCTTCTTTTTGATTTTCTTGCAGCTCTTGAATTACTTTAGCCATTTGTTTTTTGTATTTATCATCTTGACTTAATTCTTTTTTAGCCTCCCTTTTCTTAAGTTTTTTAAGCTTTTTTCTTTTCTTAAAACTTTCAAAAGATTTACTAGTTGGTTCTATCTTTTTATCTTCAAAATGTTGGCTGGTAGTTGCCCTTGTTTTCAAGACTTTATTTTCTTCCTCAAGTAATTCCAATTTTTTCTTAACTAATGCAATTTCTTTAACTTCTTTCCTAAGTGATGCAATTTCTTCTTCAATTTTGTTTGGTTGACCTCCTAATGATTTCAGTGCCATATTTAGTGATTCCTTATCTATTATACCTGTATTATACAGGGATAATAAATTATTTATAGTATCTTTCGTGTCAGACATTTTTTATCTCTTTTCTTTATACCTAAAAATATTTTATTTAATATAAAAAATTATTACTATAAATATAAAGCAATGATTCCGTGTCAGTTCCTAAAGATCAGTTCCAGTGGTATTTGTACCAAAAAACCTGTTAAAAATTCAAAATATTGTAAAGTTCATAAAAATAGAATGAAAACTTGTAAAATTCTACCTTGTTTAAATTGTGGATTGGGTACTACTGCCAAATTTCAAATTTGTTGTAAATGCGGTGCTTCAACACTTAGAAAATATAACGAATATTGGTATTATAAGGATTATAATAAAGAATGTTTAAAATTTAGACGTATTGAGTATTTATAGTTTAACCTCTATTTTACAATAAAATTTAAACATCCAAATTTAAAACATTTTCACAATTCAATCTTAAAATCTTGGGTTATTAAGCGCCTGGGACATGCTAAATAACCAGTTTAATTGACTTAATTTTCAGTAAACTGAAAATTTTTGTGTGGTGATTTTAGATTATTTGGGGTAATTTGGATGTGGTCCAGAACCCCAATAATACATATATATACCCGGAAACAAACACAAGCAAAGCCCATAGATTGTTACCAAGCCAATTAATAACATTACCTGTTGCAGATAAAAGCCATGATACTATTGCACCAATAACTCCTGGAAGTACTGCAGCAGCTTTACCAGCTAAATTAGCGAGAAGTTTACCAAGATTACTTAATTGTTTTTTTATCCAGTCCTTGACACTTGACGGGTCAGGTTTTGGAGTTAGAGTTGGCGCAGCACTTGATGTGGGAATAATAGCATTAACTATTACTCCAAGAATCATACCAAATGCAGTCAGGATACTAACAATAGTAATACCTTGCTCCCTGAACAAAGTTTTGATTCTCTCACCAAGAGTTGTATCCTCGTTTAACATTTTGTTTATTGTCTCTTTTATTCTGCTTACTTAGTTACGGAAAGCTTCTCTGTTCTCGTTAATAGCATCCATCCTTGCACCTCTCTCAACTTCAAGGTCTTTGATGCGATCGCTAATTCTATTTATCTGGAATTCATCATTATCAGTCTTAGCTTGTTCTAACTTTTGTTTTTCTCTTGTTATGTCTTTATCAAGTCGTGTGAGCTTTGCCAAGTTATTGATATTTTCTTCCTTGGCAGTTGTCATCGCTTTCACTATTCCATCCATTTCACGCTTGTCTATATTTGTTTGTGTTTCAACACCAGAAAGTTCGTCCCAGTCATGAAGTGACTGTACTGTGTTATCCATAATATGTGATAAATCTTGTAATGGAATAGCATCCACGTCTGGTAAATCGTTTCTTGTGCTCTCCAACGCTTGTCGAGCTTTTTGTGATAATTTTGTGTTACTGTTATACTCTGGCAAATTCAAAAATTGTCTTACAGCCATTGTTCCCCCAGAACCATATTCTTTTGCAAAAGAACTAAGAGCAAGAAATGTTGCACCACCTTGCTTGGCAGTTATTCCTATTTCTTTATCACCAACAACCCAGTATAATGTTTTACCATCATCTGATACTTTAAACTGGTCATAATCCATTTTGTCCGGCGCCATCTTATATCGTTTTCCTATTTCATTATAAAAAATGTTTACAAGATTTTTCTTGTAATCTTCAAGTTGGGATTCTATAACTTCCCCCCGAAGGTCAGCAAGATGGTCGCTTTGATTAAGAAAACTTCTCTGAACAGGTTCATCTGGAAGCATTGGAAAGTCAATATTTTCTTCGTCACCAAAATATTCATCCATATCTGGATTAAACGTAGGATTGTCAAACTCATATCCTCCTTCAGCCATTGTTTATTTTATTTAATTTTGAAAAATATATTCAAAAAATAAAAACAATGTCAGCTTACGGAAACAAACTCAACCCTCATAGAAAACTAAGAGAACCTCATGGTGCCAAGGGCATCCGCACAAGTGTAGTAATAACTAATAATCCATCAACAATAGACCAAAACCAGCAACTACTTGTGAGATTTCCCAATCTAAGTACTAATGATGTAATAGTTCCTCGTACTGCTCGTCTTGCCTTTGAAATAGAACTTAAAAGCAGAACAGACCCCAACGCTACTATATATCAGAATCTGGGTAGAACAATTGTGACAAAAATGACAATAAGAATAAGTGGCAATGATGTCATGTCAATAGACGACAGTGATATATATCATTGTTATGTTGACTTATGGAAAATCCCTACCGAACGATTAAACATGGCTTACCAAGGTGTTTTTGGTAAAGCAAACATGCTAAAACATAGAGTTGGTGCGGCAAATGCTTCCTCAGACCTTGAAGATGAAGCTGTAGCAGCAGCTTATGAAAAAAGATTTTGTATTCCACTGGACTTTGAAATGTTAGAAAGTCATATGCCATTTTATCAAGCGGGGCTTGGTGATAGGTTAGAATATGAATTAACGTTTAACGATTATAACAAAATTATCAAAAGCAGTGATGCTGATGCATATCATGTAATAAAAAATATCTGCTTGGAATTTGATATGGTTAGTGATGTTGAATTAGCCAGACAAATAAGACAGCAAACCAATGGTAAGACAGGATTTATGTATGATCGTATCTTGCGACATAGAAAAATAATAGCAAAATAATCTGATACCCTTTGGTATATCAACATTAATGTACCAGCACGGAGCATGAAAGGTATTTTAATGCTGTTTGAAGACCCAGAAAGAACAGACACGGAATCCTTTTACAACTCAAAGATTGAAAAGGTCGAAATGACAATATAGGGCGTACTAAATCAGTTGTATAGTCAGGGCATGAGGGCATATCAACATTGGGATGAAATCAACACATATTTTGCCTTGACATCAAAAAGAAACAAAGAGACAGACATAGTGGTGAAGGACTTATGCTTTACCAATGTTTCTCTTGAGAGCTATTTAACAAAAGCATATGCTTTGTGGCTTGACCTTAGAACATGCTATGACAATTTATTACACGGCAGTGGAAGAAAAATAGAAAACGGTAGTGAAGGCATAACAATACTAATAAATAAAAAAGCAGATGCAGATCAACCTTTAAAAATTTATATATATATAATACAAGATGCGCAAATCAATTTTGAAGATGAAAGATTCAAAGAAGTACGATACTAAATATCCTAAATATCCACACAGTGCCATTATCTGTGGCAGACAGGCTGCGGTAAAACAGAGTTTGTTCTTGACATACTTGAAAAAAAGTATGTTGGAGTTTTTGATCATATAATTATATTGTGTCCAACCATAGAGTGGAACGAGGCTTATACAAATTGACCCTGGATAGGTGATGTAAGAAACCCGAGAGATAAAAAAATAACAATTGTCAATCCTGTTAGCAACGGCAAAGAAATGCTACAAGAATTGTTGCGTTTATCTTTCAAACAATATGCTGGCAAGCCCACACTATACATCATTGATGATTGCACCGCCACAAAATAATTAACAAAGAAAAAAGATATGTTGTCAGAGTTGGCATTCTCTGGTCGTCACGCCAAACAATCTGTGTGGGTCATTTCACAGAGATATAATTCTGTATTGAACGATTTGAGGGAGCAAGCAAAATGGTTGTGTATGTTTTACACCAAAGACAGAGATAGTTATGAAAATTGTTTGAGAGAAAATGATGTTATTCCAACGCTGAATGAGAGAACCAGAATAAGAAAAGCTTTAGCTAAGACTAAATATTCCAAGTTAATATTGAGGACTGACCAACCAACTGGTTATTGGGTTGAATAATTTCTAACAGCAATGCTATTTTTTTTTAACAGCATTGCTTTGTTGCTAATAGTAATACTAACAGCAAAGTAGCAATGTTAATAGCAATACTGACATGAAAATATAATGGAAATATCGGGGAATATAGTAATGCTTATAGCAAATTAGCAATGTTAATAGCAATGCTTGCAGTAAATTAATAATGTTAATAAAACAAATAGCAATGTTAATAACAATGCTATTAACAATACTAATAATTACTAGTTGCGTGGCGAATATCGCAACTGGTTGTTTTGTGTTTTATATTTATTCCAAGATAAAAAATAAAATTATTAATATAAAAATGAATGCGAAAGAACTATTACAAGGTATAATACCGGAACAAAGTTCCACAGATGAATCAAATCAACAAGAAACAAAAAAAGAAAGATTATCAGCCATAGTGGCTGGCGGTGGTAGCCGTCAATATTTGGGTAAAGACATACAACTCACGACTATAGACAGCATGCCCCCGGATGAAATTAACAAACTTTACTGCAGATATGAAGCAAGACTTGGAGCAAGCATGACCAATACTTTAGGCAATTCTTTCATTAACTTGTATGTGATGGGAGTATCAAAATATTTCAATGTGACAAATCTACCAAAACTGATAGAAGATTTGGAGAAAGACCCATTTATTAATCATGCTTTGACAAACGCTTGTTGCGAGTTGTATCACAGGTATGGAACGTTCTTAGCGCCATTTACAGCAATACTGACAACTGTTAGACATATTGATTTTAATAAAAATAAAAATGTAGATAATATAAATGATGGAGAACCAAGAGAGTGAAGTTATACCTGTTGAAGTTGATACACAATTTGTTAAACAACAAAAAGTAAAAAATCCAAAACGAATAGAGGCTGGGAAAAAAGGAGCAGCGGCAAGGAAGGCAAAGCGTTTGTTTCAGGATGCTGCAAAGCAGATGCAAAGCAAGATGCAAAGCATGTAAATCAAGATGAAATAACAAAAATAACAGCAGGTGAAGAGGAACCAGAAAAAATCAAAATAAACGTATACAAAAATTATATTCCATCGTGTGTGGTTTTAGTAGGCATTGCTGGGTTGGGTTTGTATATTTATAACAAGAAATCTGTTGTTACACAACCTGTTGCTGTTCCTGCTGTTGCATCAAAAGGCCCGTTTGATTTTTAATAATTAATATGTGGTCGAATATAATATGGTGGTTTAGCACTCTTCTCTATTTTATTTTTGAGATGATCAGGCGCCCATACTTCACCGTTGTCTAATAATGTCAATACCATGGATGGACCATATTCAGTATCCAGTATTTTTGTATCTGTAATAGTGTATATTTTATTTATTTCCAAGTCTGTCCATTTCTTTGTGCTGTGTTGATTTTGCTATTCGAGCAGTTCATCAAATCGTGCAGTTGTGATTTCCATTTTTGTATATAGTTATATAATTAATCTTTAGTAGAAAAAAATGGAAAAGATTTATTACAGCCCAAAAGGATTTTGGAGAGGTTACTCAGCAGTTAAAAAATTGGCAAAAGAGGCTAGTGTCAGTGAGAAACAGGCATTATAATTTTTAAAGAAACAAGCTGTGTGGCAGATTTATTTACCCGCACCAAAGAAAATAATTAGACCCAGGTTTGATGTTTCCGCTAAGAATGGAGTGCACCAAGCTGATTTGTTATTTTTACCGCATGATACCTTTGGGGTTGATCGTGGACGCAAGACTCATAAATATGCATTGGCTGTGGTTGATATTGCAAGTAGATACAAAGAAGCAGAGCCACTGACTTCCAAGGATAGTAAAGAAGTTGCCAAAGCATTTGAAAATATATACAGTCGGCAATTGAAATATCCAAAATTATTACAAGTGGATCCAGGCAGAGAATTTATGGGTGCAGTATCGCAGTTGATGGCAAAACACAAAGTAAATATCAGACGAGGCAGAACAGAGATACACAGAGACCAAGCTATAGTGGAAAGATTTAACAGAACATTAGCTGAAAGATTGTTTGGTTATCAGTATGCTAAGGAAATAGATTCGCAAAAACGTAATAGAGAATGGGTAAAAAGATTACCAGAAGTTGTTAAAGCAATAAATGTGGAGACAAAAAAGCCTCCTCCTGTTGAAACAAAAACATTAAAAGATGATCCTATCTGTATAAATGCCAGTGTGATATATTTATATCAACCCGGGGAACAAGAAGGTGGAAGACGCAGAGCAACTGATCCAATGTGGAGTGTAGATATTCACAATATTAAAAGTTATATGGTGACGCAATGTATAAGAGTATATTATTTAAAATTACCAGCGTCACAGAGAGGATTTGTCAAAGAAGAACTACTTATTGTTCCTGCTGATACCCAAACGCGTTTATAAGTTTTTATAAAATCCATATGCATCAGTTTTAATACCGTCTGGTGCTATGTATCTTTTAGTGTAAAATGGTGACAGTGTTACTTTGTTTACTGTTATACCATATATTTGATGCTTTATTGATCGCATCATATTCATCTCATGGGTGTATTTTTTCTTGTTAAACAATGCATCCTTGTAGTTTTCAAAGTTGATATGTTTTTGAACTACATAATTTTTTACACCCTTTGCTTTGTTGATAATCTTCTCATCCGCTCTCAAAATAGAATACAGCTTGGGTCTTAATCCAACGTACTCAGATAGAGCAACACCAGCACATTCATCTTTCATTTTCCCTAATACTTTTTTATTTGTATCATCGTGCATTGGATGGTTTTGCGGATAATCACTTAAATCATACTCATTTTTCATTTCAGCCATGTCTTTGTACACATCTTTTGTTTTGATTTTTACCAGCAAGCTGTCAGTGTCTGTGTATGCTTAATTACAGTCAGCTCTACACCTTTTCTTTAAAGTATTATAATACCAATCATACATCATGTACTTTGATCAATCCAGTACTGACATCCCAACATAGATTGGTTTGTTTAATGTTAATTTTGTTTTGTTTACATGTATTGCTGACAATTCATCTGAAAATTGTATACGCCTGTTAAAGTTGGGTTTGGCTATTATTTTTCTTATCTTTTCATTTTCAGAGCCGTCAGTTTTGACTAGTTTTATATCAGTCCGCTTGCGTAGATTTTCCATTGTTTTACCAAACACAGAGTTGTTCATAAGTTTATAAAAATCTTTTTCAAAGGTTGATTTACCTTTTATTCTAAGTTCTGTGTTTAGATGTATGTATGATTTCATCCATGGTTTTTCATTAAATTCTAATACACTGCGTATTTTCGTTAGTTTCATGCCTAAAGATAAATACAGTTGCAGGTTTTTGTGATGTATCACATATTTTTCTTTGTACATAAGATTGGGGACTAGTTGTTCTGTATTTATCATGCTATTATTTTCTTTAAACCTGTCTGGTATTCAGACAACCATTCTTTTTTTACTCCTAATCTTTCCGGTGCAAGTGGATAGTCATTGTGAGCTTCATGGAGTTCGTTTGGATATTCTAGATCTACTTCTAGGATATATCCTTTTCCTTTCTCTGGCTCTTGCAAGGTTTCTAATTCCACCCATTTAAAGCCAGAATATGGAAGTGGCTGACTCATTGCCCACCCATAACGATTATTTGCATCAAAATACATTAAAAAGTTGTTTTCCTCGTTAGGGTTATAATCAGCTACGTGTGAATTGTTTGCTTTGGCATATCGTGTTGATACCATACTAATTCCACCACGCATACCTTTTTCTATAAATAGATGCATGTCAATGTCTGACAAAAGTTCTAGTTTTATTTTGGAATGTTTGAGTAAAGCATCCCAAGATAATCCAGGTGCTGTGTAGTAATGCAAAGGGTCAAGTTTGTATGCATTCATACATGTTTTTCTAAAAGTTTGAAATACTTCTGCTAACAGAGTTACATCCGTTTTTAAATATAAATCATGATAGTCTCCAAGAGTTTTACAATTTAATTCTTTCCATACTTTCTGCGCGTGGTCATAATCTTTTTGGGTGATACCTTCGTCTCTAAGTTTACTGTAAAATAAGGGTGGTAATTGCTTTTCATTAAATCTATCCATGCTATCAAAATATTCATAAGGATAAACACCTTTCCGTAAAAGTAAATCTGTTTGTTCTCTAAACTGATTTTTGGTAATTTTTAAATCAGATTTGTCTGTTGCATCAACCAATCTTTCCAAAGACGAAGCCATAAATTGAAAGCTATCCAAGAATCTAAGTTGTCCAACACTAAATGAAATATACTTTTCAGCGTTGTTTGGGATGCATGTAATATTACCTGTCATTTTATGTATTTTTTGCATTATAAGATGACTATCATCTCCTTTGAGGTTGTGAAATATAACAGGTATAGGTGTTTTGTTTGGTTTTATTTTCAGTTTTAAGTTACAGTTTTTATGTTCTGCACCTCTGTATTCACCTGTAAAATGACAGTGGTCTCTTACTTTACCGTTTTTACCATTTTCTATTTTATTCTCACATATCCAACAGTGTGTTGCTTTTTCATGATCTTCCTCATTTTGCTGCGTCATGATTAATGGTTTTGGGTGAGCAAATATATTATTAATGTTGTTTTTGTCACATTCCAAATGATTTAGAAACTTTTCAACTACATGTTCACCTCTGTAAATAACAGATTATTTAGCTTTGCCATCATATCTAACAACCTGGTATCCAAATCCACAAGCTTTGTGTACGTTTGTGATTTCAGATTTCTTGCCAATTTTGATTAGTTTTAGTTCGATTATACTTTCAAAATCAGCATATATTACATAAGGCACATGCATCTGATTTTGATAATTTTGAAACATTTTATGATTTTTACCTTTCTTAGGCATTTCTATTTTACAAGAATTTTTGTTAATTTTTCGCAGTCTTCTTTGTGTTTGGTGAGTAGATCTTCTCTTGAAAATCCATAAAGGCAACGATCACAGAAATAAGTTTTACCATGGTGTTTGTTTTGGTCATAGAGTATTCTGCAATAGTGATATTTTGTTGTAAATACTTTTGGTTCAGCGGGATAATCATCGGGGTTATAATTGTCATCTATGATTCCTTCTTCATTGTTTGAATCATCTTCATTTTCTGAATCAATCTCAACGTCTTTAGAAATTAAAAGCAGATTCATTATTTTTATTTCCTTGGGTTGCTCTGATATTTCATATGGAAACACAGATATCTTTTTTCCTATGCATCCATAAACATTAATAGCAAGGTTGTTTTGTTCTTCTACTTTGGTTATTTGAGAAATTGGAGTGGGAAAATCAATGCCATCTTTCTTGAAGAACTCTATACTAGGATACTTTGATAATCTGTCTGTGTGATCTGCAGCTGGATTTAAAGCAGAATTTATTGCATGAGACAAACATTTATCATCATCATTTTTTACATTGATTATTGCCTTCTTGTCAGCTAATGCTTTGGATATAGGAATATATGAAGAACCTTTTAACGGCTCGTACGTTGCAATATTTAAGTAAAGCTTAACACAGTGATCAATTTCCAATCCAGATGCTGTGTTTGTAAATCTTTCAAGACTCTCTTGTATAAGTGCAGATGACTCATCGTAAAACTCATTTATTTTTTCAGAGTTCAAGATGGCATTTTGTTCACTGTGTAACACTGCTGTAGTGTATTTTTTGATAGCACCGTTATCTTTAAATAAATCTACAGTGGGACCTAATTGAAACTTTAATCCATTCGTCTCTATTAGCTCTATGATAATTTGTTTTGTAATAATGCATTTCTTATCACGAAATAGTTGTTGAGGGTCTTTGTATTTCTCAACAGATATCTCGTATGCTTTAAAATGACCACACATTGGTTTGTCAACCAGTTTTAATTCTAAAGTAGATTTTTATCTTTAAAACCTTGTTTCAGTGCATTTATAACATTTTCTTGTAATTTAACATATTTTTGCTTTTCTCGTTTAAGTTGTTTTTTAGCACGTCGTCTCTTGAGTAAATTTTCTAATGTTTGAAAATTAACCTCTTTTGAAGTTTCCTTTGGAAACTTCTTTAAAAGGTTTTAATGCATTAATACCGTTAGATAGTGTTTGCTTATCTATTACACCTGTTTCAAACAGATGTATTAATTTTTTTATAGTCTCCCCGTTTTCCATTTCCTTTATTTGTTATATATTAAAAATAAATTTTCTTAAATATAAAATAGTTATATACAAAAAAGACAATGGAAAGCAATGTTTGTAAATTTCTTAAAATTGGATTACATAATCCATGTGAAAATAAGCCAACAAAAGATTCTAATTATTGCAGTTTGCATAAATACAGATTAAAAAAAAGTCATGCATTACCGTGTCTAAAATGTAAAAAATGCATTTCTGCAAAATATCAAGTGTGTGTTGGTTGTGGTGTGGTGCTCATTCGATTAGAAAAAAACATGAATACTGGAGGTTAAAGTCGTACAACGCTGAATGTCTCCGATTTAGACGTATTGAGGTTTAAATCATATTTTATCGATTTCGTGTTTTTTCGTTGATTTGGGGGTAAATTTAATAACAAATCAACAAATTTGTTTTGTATTAAAGAAACATTTTATAATTATAAAAATTACAAAATCAGACTATTTTTGGATGTAATTTTGATAACTATTTAAAAAATCTAGGTGATAAAAATTTGTCAAATTATATAATTCAAACTTGCAATCTTCACTACCCTAATATTTTAAGAAGTTTTAATAAATCAAGTAAATCACCATTTCATGGTGATTTATTATATATGTATTTTTGTTCGTTTCAGGAGCAAACTCAAGTTGGTCCAGAACGCCCATAATACATATATATTTACATGTTGATAACACAAGCCTCGCTGTGTGTACAGAATAGACATGTATATGCCGAGACGTAAGAGTCAAAAAATAAAGTACCACCGTCATGTTTAATTGACTCTGGAAATTAAACAAGACTGTATTTTATAGTAATTAGCAGGTTTATGAACAGATAAAATACGTATAAAGACATGACTTGCATTCGTTAAAAAAAGCGATTTTTTGCTGCTCGTTGACGTTTATCTTCTTGATTTTGTATATGTTCACCGATTCAGGATTAAGAAATGGAATAAAAATAGTTTAAAATGAATATACTGATTTACTTAATTCTGAGTATAAGTGTTTATTTATCCTCACTGGACATTTTAGCGAGCAGACCTCGGTTTAAAGTATCATCCGACTGGTAAGGTAGGACATACAGTTTAAATAGTTCGACAATTAACCAGAATTCGGACATTGCTGGAAGTGAACGCGCGATCCCTGGGTTACTAATCTATGGTGGCTGATATGTGCCAACTCGTCTTTTCGTTATTTCGCCGAGAAATAACGCCGAGCGAAATAATTCCTGGCGAAAAGACGCCAAGCGAAATAACGCCTAACGAAAAAACGCCGGGCGAAATAACGCTAAGCGAAAAGACGACACATATTCAAAATGCCGTACGAAAAGACAAAACCCCGTCAGTTCCTGTGGAGTCCGCCTTCGTTCATCCGGGTGTCGGACCGCGATTAGAAACAAATCACAGGTGCTATGATGTGTGGGTAGCTGAGGTAGCATAGTGTTCTCGGTTCCTTCTCACGTGTTGATTTCTTGGACATGATAGCTTGTTTGGTGCTAGAAACTGTGAATAGCTTGGGCATGACAGCGTGCTCTATGCTAGGACATATGGGTAGATAGGTGGTATATCGGTCTCGATGATATGAGGAGTGGTAGCTGGGCATGATAGCACACTCGGTGCAAGATGTGAATAGCTGGGGCGTGATAGCGTGCTCGGTGCTAGATGTGGGCAGCTATGGCATGCTTGTAGCTGGTGTAGGATAGCTTGCTCGGTGCTAGGAGGCGTGAGCTACTTGGGTAGGATAGCGTGCTATGAATTGCTTGGGTAGGATAAGGTGCTCAGTGTTAAGAGGCACGAGTAATAATTGGTAAGATAGCGTGCTCGATGTTAGGACAAATTAGTAGTTTGGGTAGGATATTGTGCTTGGTGCTATGAAGTGTGGATAGCTTGGATAGGAGTGCTGTTCGGAGGAAGGTTGTGTGAGTACTTTGGATAAGATCGCGTGTTGGGTGCTAGGTTGTATGAGTAGCTGGCCACGCTTTCCCACCTCAGCAACCCACACCTTCATAACACCAGTGAATTGTTTCTAGTCGACATCCGACACTCGGATGAGCCAAGGCGGACTCCACAGAACTAGTCGCGTGATGTTGTATTTTAGACCGCTTGACGTCTTTTCGCCCGGCGGTTTTTCACTCGGCGTTATTTCATTATTTCGCAGGTGAATTTTCTTGTTTTTCTTATTTGGCTCGGCGTTTTTTCGTCTTTTAGTTATTTTGCCCGTCGTCTTTTCGCCCGGCGTTATTTCGTACGGCGTTATTTCTCGGGAAAATAACAAAAATACGAGATGGCACATATCAGCCACCATACTTATCCGCGATGCGAACTATAACACCACGGCGATATCTAACTTAAATCCTGTTCGATCTCCTTTTAGTCGTGTTTCAACAGTGCTAACATCGACGCCACTTTCCTGGCATGTCAATATTTAATTAAATTCATTTATAAAACATCAAACATAAATAATCAAAACAATATTTGAATGTGTTAAAAGAAGTGTCCAATATTTCATTTCTGACATGAATACAATTCTAATTTCCATCGAAGCCGATCGATTCCTCATTGGAATTTTATTACGAACTCGTTCATGGAATACTAAACAAACATATTGCCAATTGTGACGGCGACGATAACATCGTGTCCCGTCAGGCTTCGTTTTTCGATAAGGTTAACTAGCGCGTGATAAATAAACGTACTGTTAAAGGGACACTGTCCGTAACGTTTAGCTTATAAAGCACACACTAATTGCGTTGATAAAACATTCCATAGCTACCATTATTGAATATTTACTAAATAGAAACATGATGTTGTGACAGAATTCAATAGCAGTACAAAAAAGCAAAAGAACCGCTTCGTAGGTTTGAACTCCAAGCCGACACCAACATTACACTCGGGTGTAATTATAGCCGAACGGTTAACCAGTTGCGCTAGACGGGTAAGTGGTAATTTAATGCATAACGCGAACGACAGCATTATAAATAGTGCGGTCCTAGCAATGTTTAAAACAATATATATTTGTATGCCATCGATTTTTTTTTTTTTCGAATTTTGGAATTGGTTTTTAGCCAAGGCGGTTATTTCAGTGAAACGCAATTAACGTTACCTGGTAAAGCACAAAAAGCAATATTCAAACTAAATAAGTATCTTTTAAAATGTACAGATATTTCAATAACTCATAGACTGCAACTATTTGATAAGCTTATATTACCCATTTTAAATTATTCTTGAAGTGTGGGGATTTCACATTACAAACAATATTGAAAGAATACATACACTTTATTGTAAACATATATTGAATGTATAGCGCACAACGCAAAATGATTTTGTATATGGTATCCTAGGTTTAGCCTTATAAATAATAGATTGTATATAATCATTAAATATTGGTTAAAGATTTTACATAGTAGTGAAAACAAATATTGCCATCCTGATCCTGTTTAAATTGGATGTTTATGTGCTTGTATGTGCATAGCAAGAATATGGTGATCTATTATACAACAACTAACACATTAATATATCTCTACATGTTTAGTCACCTTCTCCGTGAATTCTGAATTCGAAAATTGAGACATTGTCATGTATGTCACAATTTTTATTTTATTTTTTATTTTTTTGTTTGGATTGTTTGTTTGTTTTTTCTTCGTTCTCAAGTAAGAAGTAAACAGTGTAACTTTGTATATCCTTTGCATCTGATATGTATTATACATGTATGTACGAATCTTGCTACGTCTATTAAACTGTATATGTATATATTGTATGATCACATGGGCCTATGATTTACTGATTTTGAAATAAAGTGCTTCTTCTTTATATATATATATTACTTTTTTTAAATTTACGATTTTATTACTAAAGATTTATTGGAATCTATGCTCATGTTTTCGTGTACACATTTCACTGATTAAAAATCAGACAGTTATTTGCTTATGCGCAATACATGTTTTATGCAAGAATTGCAAGAATAAGTTATATATACGTCTCACAACACAGTTATTTTTACATTGCTCTGCATATGTAGCAGGGCCTTTCTGGACCACTGTACAACTTTCGGAGTTTTCTTAAAAATGTTTTCTTTGTGAAAAGTTATGTCTGTTGCTCGAAATCCCAGCAAAAACCATGGGGTCGACCAATTTGCTTTTTTTAAATGTCCATAGTTTGCAGAGACCCTGTTGAATGTGTCCATTTCACTTTCATTTTCAAATTTATCACTACCCAGTATTAGATTCTGAGATCAAACACATTCAGGCATATCCAAACCTGGATGAAATCATGAACTTGTCCCATTCCTGTCACCTGGAGTACAACAAATATTTGCACATTTTAAGAAATAAACAAGAACCGAATAACACAGTTCTTTTCTCTTAAGCGTAGATATGTTTATTGAGACTTATAATGCGTTTTCCTTAAATATGACGCTCTCGTTTTGGACGTTTATTGCACTGTATACTTTGAAATGTATAACGATGGTAATTTAAACAAGCAAATTTATTGACTTATGAGTATGCTTTCTAAAAAACTGCATATTCACTGTTATTACACATCCGCCAAATTCCAATATCTGGAGGGGTTAATCCACAATTAAGCGGTATTCTCCTTCAAAGTCAAAACTAAGAATATCATAATCATTATAGCATAATCAAATATTGGTTTAGAATTGTACACAGTCCTGTATTGTAAATGCATATGTAATATGTTAATGTATGACAGTGAACAATACCCAAATAAAGTGTCATGGGTCAGTCTGTCCATAAGCTTAGTTGTCCTCCATGTATTTTCAATATGTATGGCTCGCTCAAGGTGTAGGTAATGTTGAAACTTTCCTTTATAGTTTTAAGCAACGCCTTTATGATAATGATTTTCAGCTTTGGCATGAACGTGTAGCAAATTCATCCAGAGCGTTATTTTTCAGAGAAGTAGTATCTTTTAACTACCAGTTTTTTGTTCAATGTGTACATATTCCAAATTTTAGAATTGAAATGACTAGGTTAATTGTTTCATCGCATAATCTAAAAATTGAATCAGGTAGATAACATAGACCACATAGTATCCTTTTGACGAAAGAAAATGTATTGCGTGTAATAAGCTTGAGAAATATAAAAAGATCGGACAGGGAAAATAGCATTCAAGGAGGACAGTCAACCACAAAAACACAGAAACAAACACGCAAACAGAAAAACAAGAAGACAAAAGTAATAATAAAAGCAAACGACATCACAAACACAAAAGGGTTGACAATAGGCCTACAGCCTTGGAACGGTCAGTGGCAAAGTAGGCCACTAGGGGTTGAAACCGTTTCTATGGTGCACCAAACCTCACACTTACCCTACTGTCATCCCATTAAAACAGGACAGAATAAATAAAGAAATCCCGCCATGATCTAATCTCTAACCAACAAGGCAGCATCAATAGGTGATATAAGTAAAACACAAATATTCTCGTGTAAATATAATACAAAACAACAATAGCCTAGAAAGCCACATTGAAGGTACTCAATGACTTGGCAGAAGCCAGAGCAACAAGAGATAAACCATTAAGGGCACGACAAAAAAGATCATAGACAAACATCAAACGCCACCGTAGGTAGGCGTCATCATAGGGTCCACAGCCTGTCCGGTCATCGTACAATTAAAGGGGAAAGCATAGTGGCGAACTGTAAAAGGGTCCACCACCAAGCATGCAGTACGTTGCAAAATGAAGATGAGTATCATTTTATTTTAGATGGTCTTTATTTAGAGACATACGTAAAAGGGTATTTCTGGACAAGACCCAATATGATTAAACTAAAACAGCTTTTTACTAGCGAAAATGAAAAAGTCATCAGGAATTTAAGTATGTATATCTTCAAATGTTTTGAAGTAAAGAAACAGATTATTTGACCATATATTGAAAATAGTCTTAATCCATATATGACATCCAATTAATGTAACTTTGTCTTATATTTGGTTATCACATATGCATGTTATTTAGGTCGTATACAGTTGTAAATATGTAAGTACTTACATTTTCAACTTTAAAGTGTTATAACAGTTGTTTTTTATAATAAACTTATTTGGAATGGTGTCATTAGTTTGCAAATATAGCTAACATAGATACTAATTACAGTCGTTACTTACCCAGGTGGCAATACAATGAGCGAGTTAGGTATGGACTGACCAAATCACCAATCCTGCTGCATTTGTGGGGAACTACCATTTTGGGATTTTTATATTAAATATGTTCGAAATGTTTTGCAATACTTTGTAACATCACAATATTATCACCTTCTCCGTTATTTGTATTAATTGGGAATACAAATTATTTAGTTATTCGGTTTGTTCCTGACCCCTTACATAAATATGTGGGGCCAGTAAGATTTAATGGGGGCAAGGCAATGGCCGAATCCTACTATATATCTGACTGACCCCACACATTTCAGTAGGGGGTCAGCAACACACTCAGCTACTGATGTATTGCATCGAGCACATTTTTAAGGCAAACATCGATATTTAACTATTTTAATGGAGCCTCAACGTTAATGACGTTCGTGTAATTTGACGTCATGACGCTGACGTCACGACCTGTACAGTTTAAAAACATTATTAATTTACTTATTATGTTTGTTACTATCGCCTTAAAGAACTATTTGCAAATGATTTAACTTTGAATCGTAATTATAGTCCATATTGTTTTAGTGACCCTGTATGAAATCAACTGACCCACTATAGAATAATAGAGGGTCACCATGTGACCGCTGTAATCCAATGAAATGTTCATTGATTTTGTGCGAGGTGCGCAATAAAATATAATATTACGTTTATAACAGAATAACGTTTATGAAAATACTTTTGTAAATATGTGTATTGCTATGTCATATGTTCTATGTATATATGCATTTGTAGTATCTCACGGGCCTATGGCCTATTGATTTATATTAAAATCGTCATCTTCATAATGTCAAAAAAATATTTTTAAGCAACTTTCAACTAGTATTGGTAAACACAAATGTTTCCTTCTTGTTGTTTTTTTTGGCAGTACATCTATACCGGCTGCACTACTTCTGTACCGGTAAAACTTTTACCGACTTTGTTTTAATAACAGCGTTTACGAAGTAGAGAGTTGTGCTTATGGCAGTAGATAAGTTGTCTCTGTAAATATAGTGAGGCGTGGCATTGTGATTTCATATTTAAGCATAAGATCAGGCTGATTTTGTCCAATTCTGACAACATTTCAAAATCACGGTAGATTTGAGAACAATAAAACAGTTTTAGAAAAAGTCACCCCGTCGAGTGTCATGGTATTTCCTGTATATGATAAGGTATTATGAAATTAACTGAAAACGTTTTATATAAGAAAAACACTCGATTCCTTAAATTCTTTAGCGGATGTTACAGACTGCTGCATGAGTGCATTCAGCAAGCGGACTTTATATGCTAAACGTGAAGCAATGTAGCTACTATTACCCATTTTATTTTAAAAACACTTTGTATGACCCGGCCTGGAAGTGAACCCGAGACGTCCCGCATGCCAGGCGGAAGTTCTACCACAAGGCCACACCGAGATGGTATATTTTTTCGAACACATTAAGACAAAGCAAGTTATCTTACTTAGTACTTATTTACAATGTGGCTTTCTGTAAGTAAACAGAAAATAAAACATAAATCATATACAAACACAATAGTTAATCACCTCAATGAACTCTATACAAAACAAAGCAAATTAAAAATACATTAAGCAAAGTAATACTCGATAACACCAAAAATAGATCATGTGGTACCCCGGTGGTGCCTTTAAACATCTTTGATTGAATTGTACCAACGTTAATTACCATTTGTTTCCTGTTTTTGTGATATGATTCAAATGATGTAAATGATTCAGATATGAAGGATGTGACAAGTTAAAATACAAACAGACAATGCTTATGCTTGGATACTTTAAATATACAGGCGGGGTTAATTTAAGTACAGACATCTTATGATGCTGAGAAAAGTGTTTGATACTTGTTATCTCATATTGGACATCCGAGTTTTGACCAGATATGCCCATCTCAAGTCATACGTTTAACACGGTAAAGAAGTGATTCAGTCCCCATCCAACGGACGAGGCTAAGGGAAAGTGTCTTGCCCAAGAACACACCGACGAAACTTAGTGGCACCACGGAGGATTGAACCCGGTGCCTCCGGTTACAAATCCGCCGCGCTACCGACTGCGCCACATAAACACAAGTACATACTCTACTCCGAGTTTGTTACAATTCTAGAGCTCTTAATATTCCCTGGAAGGGAGCCGGCGAATATATTTGAGCGTATGTATGGTTAGGGCACCGGAACGAGAAATAATTTATTGGGAACAATTTAATTGTGATTAAATATTTTAGCATATGTCCTGATATCATATTGACTGAGATTATATTAAAATAAATGTTTCTTTAAACTTTATATAAAGGCCATTTATATTTTAAAATAAATACTACTTTTAGTAAAATGTATGTTTATACTATGGAGCCTTATTCCAGTCAACTAACAGAGCGTTTAGTGTTTTGGTATTTTACTTGTGTAAACTATACTATACGTACTGTTATAGAAACATATATGCATGTAGAAATTAGTACCTTTAAAGATCAAGACAGTTATGTAAAGTTTCATTAATACACTGTATATTCAACGAGTCAACGGTTCCGACGAGGAACAAGGTCATGGTCCAGCAAGTTGTACCTTATTAACAGAAACCGAGAACCATTGTGTTTCCAGCGGGAAAAACTGTGTAGGACCTATAGAAACCACAGGCGTTTATAACGGTTATTTCGACAATAAAAAAGAGTATAATAATGGACCTTTGGAAACGGCCGAGCACGACACATACGAAATATTGCAGTCTCGGTTTGATTGGGACTGTTCATGAGCGTTAGTGAAATATGCTAGTTACCGCTCACGCCCTATAGCCCCGGGTTGAGCAGAACTCCATATTCATAAAATCAATAATACACAATTTTAACCATCCCGAAGATGGCATGCATATGGCGGTGGACATGGAGTGTCTTTCTTCCCCATGTCGTACTGCGTATGGTATGCATACGGCGGTGCACATAAACACATTTAAAAATATGTTTTACTGAACAAATGCTATAACCTGTTTAAAATTACGTACTAAATGTTATAATTTTACAATATGCAAACGTTTTAAGCCGAATTTAATGCATAATTTCATACCCCTAGCCAACCCCGTTTTCGCTTCTAGGAGAAGGGGTTGGAAGGGGTATACATTTAATACGTTGACTGCGGAATGGATATCTCTGGCACCTGCTTCGACTTGGGACGACATATAAGGTGAGTCGATTAACGCACCCATTGAGTGAACGAATACAATTTTAAATATTAACTTGAAAAATAATATAACCATTATGATACCATTATGACGTCATTATGATGACATTATGGTGACATTACTAGAAATCTATTTCCTGCGGCTCCTGAATTATATATTTTTAATTGCCATGTTGGTGCTTTCCGCATGCCGTGACTCAGATTTGCAATTAAATGTCGTGTTTTTTGCTATTTGTACGCCCAGATTGATAATCAGCTTTCATAAAAATTGACAATCTCTTATTTCCATAAAGTTATACAGAACATTATGTTCACTGTTTTCATGATTGATTATGATGCAGTTGATCTAGTATCAATACGCGCTCTCAGGCGGACAGAAATCCATACATCCTCGCTACGTACAAAGGTTGCAATCGCTACTACTTGTTCAGTCCCAGTGGAAGTGTTTGCAATACACAGAGAAAACGCTACTTCGATTGTCTTGACTGGATCCATGCTCGCGATTTCATAATTGCAGTTGGTCTAGATCGAAATTTTAATAAGGCTTGGGCCAAGTTTAATTGTTAATTTTCGTTGTAGAGCGAGAGAGGAGATGACAATGAAATATTGATAATGAGAAGACCATTAGCTGAATCCGGTCAAATAATTATGTAATGTAAATCACGTGAAAAAAGAAAGAAGTTCTCATAGGCAATATCGCTATTATAAAAGCAGAATCAATGTTGTATATAGCCACGGATCTATGACACTGAATATATCTTCAATATACGCATGTAAGATACAATATGAAAGTACCACTTACGCCACGAGATGTGGTTTTACCATCCACTTCACGTGTTTTTCCACTTTTAATATAGTGACCCAGACGTCCGTCGGCCCTTCAATCTTTTCTTTTATAATGTTTTCAGTTACAAGTTGTTCGTGTTATTTAGAGACACTGCAGAGAGAAAGAGAGAGAGAGAGAGAAAGATAATGTTCATGTTATTTAGAGATACTCCAGGGAGAGAGTGTGTTCGTGTTATTGAGAGAGAGAGAGAGAGAGAGAGAGAGAGAGAGAGAGGAAATATACGGAGGAATTCCAGATCGCTTAATTCTCACTAAAGATACTACTGGCACTTGCTTCGATATGGGACGACGTATAAGATGCATCCCGGTTAACGCACCCACTCCTTAATTAACCATAGATCATATCAATCACACATTTTAATCAATAATCCAAGGATATCAAAGAACAAAAGGAATTATATATAAATTAACATTTTATGTGAGGATGTACTTGAATATATTTTAAGAAATAATATTTGGACTAGCACATCTGACAGTAAAGGCCTCTGACAAATATTTACTTCAATTAAAAAGTTCTTTCTTCTTTGAAGATTGTAGAAGTGTTACAAATTTAAACATATTTGGATTTTGCATGTAATATTTTCTGAGATATTTCTTTCTAATATCATTATAAGCTGTACAAATTAAAACAAAGAGAAATTCGTCTTCAATTTCAGTTGAATTAATTTTTGACAAACTCTTTCATTTCTTTCAACCCTATGTCTTGCATAACGACCTATCTCAATTCTTGAGCTATGTGAAAACAAACGTAATTTAGTAAAATCACTTCGTAATCTTTATGTCTTTATTCAGATAGTTTTTATATCCAAAATTATCTTTAACATGTCTATACAAACTTGATAATACTCTATTTTCTTATAGATCAGTGTTCCATTTTTGAATAAAGCATCCCACCAACCTCTGTTTAAAGCTACATACAAAATGTTGATGGTTCACACTTACAGGATCATCCCATACATACATAAAGAAATATAAAAAGATCGGACAGGGAATAAAGCCATACGTATTAAGCACAGCTTTTACATTGGATAACCAATTGTTTAAACCACTTTCACAATCAGATAATGAAGATTAATAAATAGATGATAAAATTATTTTTTCTGTTGTAACTAATTTCAACTAATATCTAACTTTTCTAGTATATCTTGATAAATAGTGGATAACGCCCCAATTCACCGTTAACACCAGCATTACTCTTTGTCAGTTTTAGTCCTAAAATGTTTTTACAAAACTTGACATGAATTCTCTCCTTCGATTTTGTGAAAACCCACACTTCACAGCCGTAATTGAGTATTGACGAGACAAAAGCATCAAATGATCGAAGGGATGTTTTAGGTTTTAGTTCAGTTTTTCTTATGTCTGCAGTTAAAAGATTCATAGCTTTAAATGCTTTGCCGTACATAGCCTGTTGATTTAGCGTATACGACAGAGTGTAGTTAAATACAACTCCAAGTAGAATAATTAAAATGATCAGAAACCTCTAATAATGCTCCTTTATAAGAAAACGTTTCATCAACGGTTACTCTACCTCTTTTATGAAAAACTATAACCTTTGTATGTTCAGTATTTACGTTCAGGCCCCAAGCTTCACAATATTCATATAGACGATTTAAGCTCATTTGCAGATCTTGCGGAGTATTACCTATTAACATTATATCATCAGCAAAAAGCAGTAAAAGTAAAGAAATGTCATCTAATGATAAACCACTATCTTTTCTATTTTGCAAATATAACTCTAAATCTTCAATAAACAATGCAAACATGATCGGAGACATTATCTCCCCTTGCTTCAAACCGACTGAAGTTTCGAAAAAATCCTAGAAAGAACCGCAGCATATAATGCATGATTTGACAGTGTTATACATAGGACGAACTAGTCTTAACATTTTCTCGTTAATTCCAAATTTATATACCTTTAACCACATTGAATTTCTATAAATAGAATGAAACGCTTTTTTAATATCTATAAAAGCACAATAAAGCCGTTTTTTACTGTTTAGAATTTTTTCAATTATACTATGAAGTGCGAAAATTGCATCTACCGTTGATCTGCCTTTCTGAAAGCACTGAATGTACTCTTAAATAATTGTAAAAAGGTAAGATCGAAACCGAAAATACTATGTCAATTATTTGTCTCTTTTGTTGGCTCCATTTTGAATTATTTTTCGGAAACTTGGGGATACACAAAATCAAAGCAAATTGGGAGATTACATCTAAAAGCAAATTTTAAAGGTGAGAAATAGCTCATGTACAGCAGGAGTTTATAGTAAATTAGGCAGATATCCTTTTTATCATAACACGTTATGTACGAATTGTTAAATATTATATTTAAAATACTAAAACCTGATAACATAATAATCAAAAATGTTTACATATCATCATTAAACGATTGTGCAAAAGGTTATATAAACTAAGTATCAAACATAGAAAATATGTTAAATAAATATGGATTTACTAATGTCTGGAATAATGCAACTTCCTTTGACTTTAAGTACTTTATTAACGTATTTAGACAAAGAGTTGTTGATTGATTCAAACAATGTTGATTTGTGGATAAAGAATCAAGTAGTGTACTTAAATTATATAATCATTGTAAAATGAGTTTTAGTTAAGAAGCATACCTTGATATTTTACCATGTAATTTAAGGCCATATTTAACAAAATCCGAATATCTGCACATGCGTTAAGAATACAAACTGGTCGATACACTAGAAATAGAATACATAGAAATGAAAGATATTGTCAATGTTGTAATACCAGCGATTTGGAAGACGAGTATCAATTTATTTTGAAAATGCACTTGTTATACCGGAAAACGCAAAATTTATATTAAGAAATATTATTATAATAGATCAAGTATGTTTAAATTCATAGAATTACTTCAGACGCAAGATAATACTATTATTATTAATTTAGCAAAATATTTAAGTAAAGCTTTATCTGTAAGACATTCATTGTTAATATATAATAAAAGATCTTTTGTATTTTCATCCTCATGTAATAGTTATTTGCTATATCCATGTATTACTCAAACTATTGATATAAAATGTTTCATTTGTAGAATCACGTGACTTGTGTATGAACAATCGTATTTATGTATGTATAAATGACGATGTACGTATGTACAAGTTAAATAAAATGTATGTTCTGTTCTGTTCTGTTGATAGAGCCAGATTGTGCGTCCGATATTGTAGTATTAATCTCGCATCATATATTAATCCCGGTGTTCAAAAAACTTGTAAAACGTTTTCCCATACATACTAGAATTATTCCCTTGTAGCTATTAACGATGTCTTTATCCCCTCGCTTGTGCAAGGGGGTTATAAAACCTTCAGTCATTACTCCGGAAAATATTCTGTTCAAATATTATGTCAGTTATATACCTAGATAAAATATCGCAAGTTGAGATAAAGTATTCATTTAAAATATTATCTCCAGAAACTTGTTTTCGTTTAAGGCACGAATTGCCGACTCAACTTCGCTTACAGTAATTTGTTTATCGAGTTCTTCAAATATTGCATCGTCATCATTAAAATTATAATTAAAAGTGTCCGCTTCTTCTGAAACACACAGTTTTATATCCTTAAACAGTTTTATAAAGTATAAACTAAATTCATCCATAGAAGTATCAGGATTGTTACGTTTTCTTTTAATAAATAGTTTCCAAAACTCACGTGGTTTAGAATAGCGTATTTTTTTCTATTTCTTTCATTTGTTTTAATTTGTACGATCGTTTCATATTATGAATTAATTTCTTGTAAATCAATTTAGTATTAGCCAGTAACACTTTATTCTCGACCGACTTGTTTCTGTTAAAGTTGAATAATGCCTCTTTATAACGTGATTGAGCAAGAACACATTCATCATCGAACCATTTATTAGTATTGCTAAACGGCCTCAATATTTTCGTTTTTTAAAGAGCGGTTCCGCAACATCTGGTATTGTATTTGTAAATTGTATTATAAGGTCATCTACCTATTACATAATATTTTCGTTAGGTACGGAACAAATTGTTGGTATCCTTATGGGTACGAACAGTGCACCCTTGTCCCAAATTTATTTTTATATTGCAATGAAAGATATTTCATGTTGAGTCTTTCACCAGAGGCCTCTATTGAGGCCCATTTTGACACCTCTCGGTATCTGGATGACATATTAAAAAAAACAAAAAACACTGACAACCCTTTTTTTTCTACTATGGTTAATTATATATACACTAAAGAACTTCAACTTAACAAAGCTAATATTTATGATACTTACGCTTCTTTTCTTGATTTACATCTCTCCATTGAAAATGGTGAAATAATTAGCAAAATATAAAACAAGAGAGATGATTTTAATTTTAATATTGTTAATTATCCCCATTTAGATTGCGTTGTTCGCCGAGCAACTTCTTATGGGGTCTAAGTGTCTCATCTTATTCGCTTTTCTAGAGCTTGTACTCGAGTTGAGGACTTTAATATTCGTAATCGTTGTATAACTGAAAAGCTACTCTACCAGGGTTACCGTTACCATAAACTTCGTAAAACCTTTGCGAAATTTCATTATCGTAACCCTGACCTTCTTTCTAAATATAAAAGTAATTTAAGAACTCTTCTGCGAAAAGGACTATCACAACCTGACTTCTATGGTAACGTGCAAACTTGGGTACGAACTATGCACCACTTGTCGCAGATTAGTTTTTATTTTGCTATGAAAGGGATTTCATGTTGTCTTTCACCAGATACCCAGACAGATGTTATTGAAGCTTTTAATGACACCTCTCGGTATCTGGATGACATACTGAACATTGACAACCTTTTCTTTCCAACTATGGTTCATAATATTTATCCTAAAGAACTTCAGCTTAATAAAGCTAATGTATCTGATAATAACGCTTCTTTTCTTGATTTAGATCTCTCGTTTGAAAATGGTGAAATAATTAGCAAAATCTATGACAAGAGAGATGATTTTAATTTTGACATTGTTAATTACCCTCACTTGGATGGTGATGTTCCCCGAGCAACTTCTAATGGGGTGTATGTATCTCAACTTATTCGTTTTTCAAGAGCTTGTACTCGAGTTGAGGACTTTAATATTCGTAATCTTTGTATAACTAAAAAGCTACTCAATCAGGGTTACCGTTACCATAAACTTCGTAAAACCTTTGCAAAATTTTATTATCGTAACCTTGATCTTCTTTCCAAATATAAAAGTAATTTAATGACTCTTCTGCGACAAGGACTATCACAACCTGACTTCTATGGTGATGTGATTTATAAACTTCCTAAGATTAATGGTCATGATCACTTTCATACTATCTTTGTTAAACTTGTTAAAAAGTTTATCAAAAGAGGTTATGACCCATCATTTTGCAACGTACTGCATGCTTGGTTGTGGACCCTTTTACAGTTCGCCACTATGCTTTCCTCTTTTATTGTACGATGACTGGACAGGCTGTGGACCCTAGGGGCAAGTGATTTCAAGTCAGAGACGTTAACCACTCGGCCACAGACGCCCCCTAGAATTTTAAGATAACTTGATCTTACAAAACTGGATTTAAGTTCCCATTTAAGCGCGCCATTGTGTGACATATATGTCTCTTAGGCGATTAAGAAGCAATGGAGTGTAGGTATTTATTTTAACAGATTCTGGGTACAAACATATCTCATTGAATCCCGAGTTCAAACCGAGACTGCAATAATTCGTATGTGTCGTGCTCGGCCGTTTCCAAAGTTTTTTTTGTAGAAGACCTCGTACCTTTGTAGACCAGCTTAAAATGTGGGGATTGTCATCTATCTCATTTGTTTGTTTGTTGATAATGGTTTTTAATATGCAATTATTATCTTTATTACCGTACATCTTTAGCCAGTATTTGATGATTCGTATATATCTTGAAATGTATAATGGATATCGACCGGCTTCTGCGTAGAGCGATAAAGTGTTTGTTGACTTTTTAACATTTAGTATCCATTTACAAATTTGTTTATGAACCAGCTCTATATCATCTGCCTTGATGTGTCCCAATACCTCACAGCCATAATTTAAAATAGACAGTACGTATGAATCAAAAATATTAAACATAATGTTAATTGGAATAGCCATATTCCGCGGAAGGTTTAACAAGGAATCCATTGCACATAGAGCTTTACCTTTAAGTGTATTAGTTGCTGGTATGAATGAGCCACATCTGGATAGTACAATGACTAAATAATTCAAAACTGTTTACTACCTCCATCAACGTTCCAGAATATGTCCATGAGTATTCTTGTCTAAGAGCACCGCCTTTTCTACAGACTACGATTTTTGTTTTCTCGATATTAACATTTAGATTCCATTTTAAGCAATAATTTTCTAGATTGTTTAGAGATTCTTGTAGGCCTTCTTTTGTTTCTGAGCATATTGCGGCGTCGTCGGCAAATAATAAAAGATATATAGAAATTTGTTCCATTGTGATACCAACATTTAAATTGTGTTGCAAATGATGTTCAATGTCATTTAGGAACAGGGAAAACAATATCGGTGATGTTATCTCCACTTGAAATAGCTCTAGGTCACTGTTGAAAAAGTCTGTAACAGTATTTAAATGTTTGATACATAATTTGACTTCACCATACGGATTAGTGAAACATGTTTGCCATCTATTCCGGATTTGATTAATTTGAACCACAGATAGATACGGTCAATTAAGTCATACACTTTTTTAAAGTCAACGAAGCAGCAGAATAATTTGCTTTTATTCGTAATTTGTTGTTCAATTAGTGCGTTCAGTGAAAATATAGCGTCAACTGTGCCATAATTGGGTTTAAATCTGAATTGAGTGTCAATGAGTATATATTTATCAAATGCCCATTTCTTTAATCTCTCGTTTATAATAACTGTAAAAAAATTGGCAAAACAGCTTGTAATTATTATGCCTCTGTAATTATTTGGGTCAGACGGATCCATTCTTGTATTTTGGTATTATGAGGCCGGTTGGCCAACTACGTGGAAATACTTTTTTGTCTAGGATATAATTAAACAGTATTTCGAGTGATTTTGAAATCGTGTCTATGCTTTCGTTAAAATATTCATATATGATAACGATGCATGGTCACTGCATTCATTGAAGTCTCCTATTTACAAATCATTCACGATCGAAAAATCAAACTCTCTCAATAAAAGGTAATATATCACGCCTCTCCCGTTTCTATTCATATACGTTGCAGAACTTACCCTAACCTTCCATTGGCTATTCTACATGACGAAGCCTTACAAAGATCAAGTAATTTGATTCCCTGTGCATTTATTGCCGAGTCCTGTGGCACTCTAATTAAAGGATTATCTGATATATAGTCACTATAATCTATATCATTAACTGCTCGATCAAAGAGAATATAATCGTTTCTATTAGCTGCCCTGGCATTGCAATCACCAACAATAAAAGTACTACCTAATGAATCAAGGTATGATATGTTCTCCGGTAATAATTAAAAAAGATCAGCATTAACAATGTTAACTGCTGGCGAGTCATCGCCCCACAAATATACACCACACAAGAAAACATCGTCTTTGTTACCGAAGAAGTATTTATCTAGTTTAAGCCAGATTAGCATGTCATGGTGATTTTTGTCTCGCCTTTTCGAAGAAGAAAAGATACATAGGTGTTGCTTTTCCGGCGGCGGCGTCAACATTCAAGTTTTGCGTTTAGGTCATTTTCTCACAAACTATATGCACTAGACCTTTCAAACTTTGCTTATAGTTGTATCATGGGAGGTACATCGCAACGTGACAAAACACATGTGGAAGTGACCATGACCCTCCAAGCAAAGGGCAGATAACTTACTAATTTTTAGGTTCAACTTTTGCGTTTAGGCCACTTTTCCACAAACTATATGCACTAGACCTTTCAAACTTTGCTTATAGTTGTGTCTTGGGTGGTACATGCCAACGTGACAAAGCAAATGTGGAAGTGACCTTGACCCTCCAAGCAAAGGGCAGATAACTTACTAATTTTTAGGTTCAACTTTTGCGTTTAGGTCACTTTTTCACAAACTGTTTGCACTAGACCTTTAAAACTTTACTTATAGTTGTATCATGAGTGGTACATCGCAACGTGACAAAGCAAATGTGGAAGTGACCTTGACTATCCAAGCAAAGGACAGATAACTTTAATTGTTACATTTACATCCCTTTCTCATGAAATAGAATTGTGCACTAGATGTTTTCAACCTAATTTATAGCTTAATCTTCTTTGGAAGAAATCATATTCTGTTTTGACATAGTTGTGTCTTCAGTAGAGCTTTTTTTTTGGATGCCTGGATTTCATCTTTGACCTAATGCACTAGACCTTTTGTTTCTACTTTTTGGAGCTGATGATTTTTATCTCTATTCCGATCTTTACCAAACTTTACCAGATTGTTAATATCAATGAAAGCTCGAGCAGTTTTGAAAACCAGCCAGATCGGACCAATAACAGCGGAGTTATGACCCTTGATTTAGTTAACAATGCTATATTTAGTTTAGTTTAAACATACTTATTTTACATCGATTGCGAAACAAGTTATTGCAACTTAGATTAATCACTATCGATGGCTTCCTGGGTAGAACCAGTACTAAGCAATGTGGATTAATTATCTTGCTTAAGGATAAATAACGTGGCTGCGGCGAGGATCGAACCCACGACCTCTCGATCTGGAGTTCGGCGCTCTACCACTGGACCACGCACTCCACAACAACAATGCTATATTTTGCCTCGTTAATACGATCAGGCTTTCATTTTTTATCTGATCTTTACCAAACTTTACCAGATGTTTTGCCTTTTTTTTATATATATTTTATTGATATTTTTGTTTTTGTTTTAATTTTATTTATTTTTATCTTAATTTTTTTTTTTTTAGTTTTCTTATTTCGTTATTATTTTTTTTTTGGTTTTAACGCCGTGTTAGCAGGAAGCATTGATGTGCCTATTGCTTTTTTTCCGGTTCGTTGATTTTTGATGGAGTTATGGCCCCTTGACATTTTTTTTTAAATTTCTTGTCGGCTTTACTCCTCCTAAACGCCTAGTTGGATTTCGATGAAGCTTGTCAGAAAGCATCGGTAAGATGTCTAGTTGTGTATGTCGCGCTTCTGTTCCTGTTTGCTGATTTGTGACGGAGTTATGGCACTTTGACATTTTTGCTTTAAATTTCTTGTCGGCGCTACTCCTCCTAAAAGGCTTGTTGGATTTCTACAAAATTTGGCAGGAAGCCTCAGTATGATGTCTAGTTGTGCAAAGCATGGTATATCAATGAAATTTTGGACAAGTTCCAAAACCAGCTAGATCTAGTTAGTAACGACAGGTTATGGCCCTTGATTTGTTGAAAAATGCTATATTGTATTTTCCTTTGTTAAATCTGTAGTTACTTTATTATCTGATCTTTACCATATGTGTTTAGAATGTTAATATAAACACCCCCCACCACCAAACCCGCCCATTTTTATGAAATTTCATTCATAGAAGAAAGTGGGACAAATTAAAATTGCCCATGCCAGACTAGACATAGCAGACTTATTGCCCATGATTACCAGGTGAGCGATCTAAGGCCATCCTATCCCTGTTTGTTTAGCAATGTTTTAAAAAAAATACTGATGGGAATTTTATGTCAACAACCCTTGATATAAGAGCCGTTTTAGCAAGTAAAGCATCCACAGGCCCTCTTAGGACTCTTGTTTTTAATAGAATGGCATTTTGTTTTTAAACAAATGCACTTAAATGTCAACTCAGCAAACGGCAAACTTGAATGTTTTTAGTTACTAAAATGTTTACAAACTTTCATTTAAGCATCATTGATCTTTTTAATTTTAAGTCCAGCCCCCGTTAGGCGAGACATGTGAATCCACGGATTTCTTTTTCACAATAGTGGTACCTTTTTTGAGTGATCTTTTAAAGTATAATTCAATATCTCCGCTATTTCTTCTAAATTTACGGTATAATCTATAACAACAATATCCAGGTAGTTCAATATCGCTGTCCTTACTTGTCCATGTTTCAGATAAAATTATAATATGGTGTTTTGTCTAAAAATCCACACAATTCGACTGTTGTTTTTTACGGTCCATTAATCCATTACAATTCCAATACACTACACTTAGTCCATCCTCCGCGTGCTCCTAGTCCAACTTCACTGGTTTTTCATCTATATATAACGTGTCATAGCTAATCCATGCTCTTCTGCCTTCCCTTTTAGCGTCCTTCATTTGTGGTGTCAATCTGCGACGCTTCGCGACGACTTCCGGCGGAAATTGTTCGTGCATATAAAAGTTGGTGCCTTCTAGCTTTATTCTTAGCCTGCGTACCATTTCTCTCTCGGAATGCAGGTTGAACTTCGCGACTATTTTTCGCGTTGAACCAGGAACCGGATCACCGATCTTGTGCACCCTCTCGAGTTTTAGATTATCGACCACTTCTCGTGCAATTTGAAGTTTTTCATGCAAAACTTGTCTAAATTAAGAATCGGTTTCCTTGGCTTTTTTAAATTTGGATTCTGGAATATTTCCGAAGATCAAATTATTTCGCATTGATTGCGACTGCAAATATATAACAGAGTCTTTCAGTTTCTGATTTGCGAGCTCCATTTGCGTCATGTTATCCTGCCCCATGTCTATAGCGTATTCGGCTAAATCGACCCTTTCCTCTGTTTCATTTAGCCTCTCATTTGCTTTTTTATTCATGTCCTCAATGTGCAACCACATTATTTTCATTTCTCTATCAAAATTGTCTACTATTTTTTCAAGTGATTCAAGTGTTAATAACCGTTTATATTATATATTCTGTGATGAATTATAGAAATTTCCCAGATTGAGAAAATCTATATCATATCCCTTCCTCTACTGTGCTATCTTGCCTAGTGTACAAGATAGTACAGTTGCCAAATGTTATGATCTAAACGATAGACGTCACGATATTACGTCACGAATTGACGTCATGATATTACTCCGCGCTGTCGCCAAAGGAGTGTCAGAAGAAGGAATGCTTGTATCAAAAGACGATTGGAAAGAAGTTCATCACAGAATATATATTATATAGTTTAATTAACATTTGTTTCGTGATACGGAAAATAATTCACTCGTGAGAAATATTCTTGCGATATAGAAACTCGTGCGAAAACGCACTCATTTCTATATTGCAAGAATCTTTCTCAGTCGGGAATTATTTCCCTATCACTCCAACAATGTTAATTAAACTCTATGTCAGTATCGTTGATTTTGGACGAGACTGTTGATAAACAAGCCATGATATCGATATTGATCTTGTCTTCTTAATAAGGCTTGTCAGTATTTAATAAACCAAGTGTAATTGTTAATCTTCGTTGCAGAGCGAGGGAGGACACGACTTAATGAAACGTTGATAATACGAAGACCAAAAGCAGTCTTCGGTCCAATGGATTATGTAATGTAAAGCACGTGATCAAAGAAAAAGGTTTCTATGCGATATTTCTATTATGATGGTAGGATCAATGCTGTATAGGCTAGGATCTATGACACTCAATATATCTTATAGATATTATATGAAAGTACCAATAAAACAGATCATACTACGTGCAAAACTGATGCAAATAATAAAAATAATAATAATAAAGACTATATTTAACGAGAGAACTCATTTGAAACTAGTCAATCTACCACGAGGCTCTCAAATGAGCAATGAAATAGTCAATTATTAAAGATTATTAAAGATTATTGATTGATTGAATTGGATTTTATAGTCGCACCAACAGCTAAGGTCATATGGCGACTTTCCAGCTTCCATTGGTGGAGGAAGACCCCAGGTGCCCCTCCGGGCAATTTTTGTGCACGGGCGGGCACCTGGGTAGAACCACCGACGTTCCGCAAGCCAGCTGGGTAGCTTCCTCACATAAAGATTCCTAGGCCCCTGAGGGATCGAACCTACAGCGGTGAGGGGCAAGTGATTTTAAGTCAGAGACGTTAACCACTCGGCCACGGACGCCCCTAAAGATTATTGTAAAAATGTATAGGTAAACTATTTTCAGAAAAAGCATGATATGGTAACACATATGAACTATGTATATGAAGATCAATAAATATAGTCCGTTTCTTTCAATAAATCTATAGAAAGACTGAATTCATTTAAATCAAGTAACTTTTGCAAAGTACAAATAAAAATATAAGGTAAACAAGAAGAGTCCGAGGAACGGCCATAGTCCCCTACCGGGTCTTGTGAAAGGAAAATCATACAATTTGTAAAAAAGATTAGATAAGTTGAAGGAATGTTCGAGGAGGCAGGTCATTCAACAGTTCAGCTTCAATACTGCGGAGAAAAATACTAAAGATAACCTGAAAAGAACATAAATGACACTAGCATATACTAGCCCCTGTTATATAAAAAACATTTTATAAAATAACAATTCAGAAGCTGCACTGATGTCAAAGGTTACTGTTTTGTCAACACAATAATTGCACAAATGTCAAACTGCTTTCAAAGGTTACTGTGTTTCGTCAAAACAATAATTACAAAAATTTCAAAGAAATAAAGTTGATATTAGCCAGTTTGTTAATTCTGAAATTATTGAAGATACAGTTATCTTTGAATGTACCAATATGAAAGGTTGAATGTACCCATGTGAATGACCATGCAAGGAATGTTGAATACCTTACCATGTTTAGCTGCAACATATGTGTTCCTGTGTTCTGAAGGTTTCGTGACCTTGACCTTTGAGCTACGTACCTGCGTCTTGCGCGAGACCCGCTGTCTCATTATGGTGAACATTTGTGCCTAGTTATGTTAAAATCCCACAATGCATGACAAGGTTACAGCACGGACAAGCCTATTTCGGACCTTTAACCTCCAACTGTGACATTGACCTTTGAGCTACGGACCTGGGTCTTACGCGTGACACGCCGTCTCATTACGGTGAAAAAGTTATTTAAAAATCCCACAATGCATGACAAAGTTACGGTCCGGACAAAACATGACAGACGGACAAACAGAGGGACGGACGGGAGGTAAATCTAAAGTCCCCTCCGGGCCAGACCGGTAGCGGACTAATTAAACACGATTCTTTCCTGGTAATTTAAATGCGATTAAAACATTTATATTTCGTCATAATTTGCACAAAATTTGAACGCGTTCTTTGAAGGGGTGACTGGATGTAATCCGAGTATCAAATTGATTAGTTATTTTCAATATTATTTGAATCTGTTCAAATATATTGATTATTTTTCAAATGATTGTTTGTCACACGTGTACATTATATTAAAGGATATAATGTGAAATGTAAATATGTAACTATAAGTGTGCCTAGTGTGTTAGAACGGCTCCTATTCGAATAGTTACTGGTAGATACGAGCGTATTCCAGAAACTGAAAGATTCTGTCCGTTTTTTAATAATTCGGTTGAGAATGAATTACATGTGATAAATAAATGTTCCTTGTATGGTGATATCCGTGCAATATTATATGATAAAACTTCTGTGGTAGACACACATTTAGCACATTTAGCACATTAACTGTCATTGACAAATAGATATTCCTATTTTCAAACCAAGATTTGATTCGTGATACTACTAAAGCCTGTTTTAATATTTTAAAGAGAAGATGACGTTTTCTGTATAAATAGTCTAACATGTACTCTATGTAGGTACCCGTATTGTTTTATATGTAAATAATGCGATAATTATTACTTAATGTGTATGTATAAGTCTTATTTTATCTTAAAAAGTGAACAGATGTCGATAATCAGTTTATTTCAAATCTGATTTGAGATTATAAATGATTTTTTAAGATATTTTAATGCCTTTTTGCTATTATTGATTACGATATAATGGATTATATATAACCTTTTATTATACTTTTAGATGTTTGATCGTTGTGGTCTTTCAAACCTTCAAAGGACTAGATTAACATAGGCGGTACACTTTTTATGTGTTTGAATATGTGAAATACTTTGTTCATTTGTGTTAAATCGTGTCTCTCACTTGATTTAACACTGGTATTGTCTCCTGTAATTCATTTTAGAATGACATAGTACTAAATGTGTGGGTAATTTTATTGTTAATATGCATTGTTTGTACTATGATGAGACAGAAATAAAGATATTTTGTATAAGATAGGAGACAGTCCATACTAAAGGTAACGATAACCAGCTGATTGTAACTGGGAATTGGGGGAAGAGAAATGTGTATAGATAATTTACTGACCAATCATGTATAACTTAAAACATGGATATTTATGTCATATTTCTACATGGATATTTATGTCATATTTCTCGGTAACATGTTGGAAAGATAAAGATACACAATTGTCATCAAATGCTATAATTAATGAAAAAACAACATACTTTACATATTGACAACTAGCGTTTGTTTAGTGCTATGAGGCGGCTGTATAACGTCGTCCGACTAAATATCGATAGTGTTATTACTTACTGTCCTTAGGGATCATCAGGCTCAAAAGTGGTGGCTTTAAAGTAGAATGCCGCTTAAGTCAATGCTGGTGGGCGTGGGGTTGTTGCACTTGACATTACCTCTCATGAACAGACTCAATAAAACCGAGTCTGCTACTTTTATCTCTTGTTTGTGTTTGTTGCTTCCAAGGGACCCCCTTTTGAATATTTAAAGTAAAATGCCACTTAAGCCGGTTCCAGAGGGCGTGAGAGGTGTTGCTTATGATATTACATGTCATAAACAGATTCAACACAACCGATCCGCTACTTTTTTCTCTTGTTTGTGTTTGTTGCTTCCATGGGACCACGTTTTCGGTATTTATTTAGATAAGACCATACAATGGCGTTTTGTTTTTAATTGTTAATGTTTGGTGTCAAAATGTGGTTCAGATTAAATTAACCGTATTAGTGGCGAACTGTAAATGGATCAACCACTAAACATGAAGTGCGTTGCAAAATGATAGGGTCATAACCTCGTTTGATAAACGTTTCAAGACGTTTAATAAAGATTGTATGAAAGTGATTATGACGGAGTTTGTAAATCATATCACCATAGAAGTCAGGTTGTGATAGTCCTTGTCACAGAAGAGTTCTTAAATCACTTTTATCAGGATTACGATAACATTTTGTAATGGCTCAGAAGTTAATGGTAACGGTAGCAAAGCTGGAGTAGCTTTTTAGTTATACAAATATTACGAATATTAAAGTCCTCAACACGACTACAAGCTCTAGAGAAACGAATAAGTTGAGAAAGATAGACCCCATACGATATAGCTCGGGGAACATCCCCATCTAAATGGGGATAATTAAGAATATATAAATACTAAATATGGATATAAACTCGAACAGGAAAAGTAGCATTCAAAGACGACAGTCAACCACAAACACGAAAAGAAACAAAGAACACCTTTAAAGATGAATAAAATGCCAACTTAGACATCATAAACACAAAACGGTTGACAATAGGGCTACTGCCTTGGAACGGTCAGTGGCAAAAAAGGCCGCTGGGGGTTTAAACGAGGTGCTAGGGTGCACCAAACCTCACACGTATCCTACTGTCATCCCAATAAAACGGGACATTATAAAGAAAGAAATTCTCGCCATGAACTATTCTCTAACCAACAAGGCAGCATTAGTAGGCCATGTAAGTTAAACACAAAGACGCTCGTGTGTATATAAATACAAAATCCAATAGCCTAGAAAGCCACAAATAAGGTACTCGATGACTTGGCAGAAGCCAGAGCAACAAGATAATAAACCATTGAGGGCACGACAATATAAGACCGCAGACAAACTTCAAACTTCTCCGTCGTTTTGGGCTTTAGGTAGACGTCATCATAGGGTCCACAGCCTGTCCAGTCATCGCACAGTTAAAGAGGAAAGCATAATGGCGTTCTGTAGAAGGGTCCACCACCACAAGCGTGCAGTACGTTGCAAAGTGTATGCAGTGTAGAGAAGTCATAAATCCTTAAAGATGAAACTTGACGTTTATTGCACTTTTTATCAAGAAGTCTCCTGAATGTTTTATAGACCAAAACAAATTAATCCCAAAGTTTTCATAAGTTTTAGCACAATATAGTTTAATGTGATCTTTAACGGCAGTAAGACAAGAAAGACTATGATAATGGACCTTTGGAAACGGCCGAAAACGACACATACGAAATATTGCAGTCTCGGTTTGATTGAGACTGTTCATGAGCGGTAGTGAAATATGCTAGCTATCGCTCACGCCCTCTAGCCCCGGGTTGAGCAGAACTCAATATTAATAAAATCAATAGTACAAAATGTTAACCATCCCGAAGATGGCATGCATATGGCGGTGGACATAGAATGTCTTTCTTCGTCATGTCGTACGGCGTATGGTCCCAGTATCTAATAAAATTAAATGCCCCGAAGAGCGAAATAAACATAATGGTATTTAGTTCAGCGGATATGAAGCCTGCATATCACAAGTAACAGTCAAAAGACTAAATTAAAAAGCAGACAACATATCCTATAAGTGGTTAAACAATACCCAGAGCCTTTAATCGGCCGGAGTAGTGGAACCACTGAATCGAAAATTAAGTAAGAAAACAAAAAGAAATGAAAAAGTACCACCGATAATTAAATATAAGTATCGGGCTCAGCGATCTCCAAAGATCGAATGAATAACAGTACTGATTGCAAGCGCGGGGAGACATTTTACTGCCGCCACACTGCACAAGCAACGCCACTGTGCTATAAAAAAAGAGTATGATAATGGACCTTTGGAAACGGACGAAAACGACACATACGAAATATTGCAGTCTCGGTTTGATTGAGACTGTTCGTGAGCGGTAGTGAAATATGCTAGCTACCGCTCACGCCCTCTAGCCCCGGGTTGAGCAGAACTCAATATTTATAAAATCAATGGTACAAAATGTTTACCATTCCGAAGATGGCATGCATATGGCGGTGGACATGGAATGTCTTTCTTCTCCATGTCGTACGGCGTATGGTCCGAGTATCTAATACAATTAAGTGCCCCGAATAGCGAAATAAACATAATGGAATTTAGTTGGGAGCAGCGGTTATGAAGCCTGCATATCACGAGTAACAGTCAAAAGACTAAATTAAAAAGCAGCCAACATATCCTATAAGTGGTTAAACAATACCAAGAGCTTAATCGGCCGGAGTAGTGGAACCACTGAATCGAAAATTAAGTAAGAAAACAAAAAGAAATGAAAACGTAAATATAAGTATCGGGCTCAGCGATCTCCAAAGATCGAATGAATACCAGTACTGATTGCAAGCGCGGGGGGACGTTTTACTGCCGCCACACTGCACAAGCAACGCCACTGTGCTATAAAAATGAGTATGATAATGGACCTTTGGAAACGGCCGAAAACGACACATATGAAATATTGCAGTCTCGGTTTGATTGAGACTGTTCATGAGCGGTAGTGAAATATGCTAGCTATCGCTCACGCCCTCTAGCCCTGGGTTGAGCAGAACTCAATATTAATAGAATCAATGGTACAAAATTTTAACAATCCCGAAGATGGCATGCATATGGCGGTGGACATGGACAATCTCTACCCGGAGTACACTCGTTCCTCATTTGACTCTGTCAACGTCAAAGGAAGAAGGGCGAACGATTAGGTCGCGTGATTATTCAAAAAAGTTATGACGATGTTTATTATAAACCCTTTTGCGTGATATGCAATGATAAAATATCGGCCTATATGAAATAACTTCAATTTTTATTTCTATCAGTATTTTTTTTTAGTAATTTTCTTCTATCGAGCTTCGGTTTGAAATGGTTACATATGCGTTTCGATTGAGGAGACCTAAGTACGTATTATTTTTGAAGTAAAATAGTGCCGATTAAAACTAAATTGTTTTTATGCATTATCTCAAATCGTGCAACATCTAATTTGCGGATATTCTGAAAATTATGTTTACACAAGAAATAAATAAGTTTCAGGCAAACATATTCCAATTTAACAGGTTTTACCAAAATCTTGTAATTTAGTAGTTAGCAGAGATATATGTGAGTGCAAGGAACGATAACTCTGCGTGGAGATTGGGACATGGAGTGTCTTTCTTCCCCATGTCGTACGGCGTATGGTCCCAGTATCTAATAAAATTAAATGCCCCGAAGAGCGAATTAAACATAATGGAAATTAGTTGGGAGCAGCGGTTATGAAGCCTGCATATCACAAGTAACAGTCAAAAGACTAAATTAAAAAGCAGACAACATATATCCTCAGACAACATATCCTATAAGTGGTTAAACAATACCCAGAGCCTTTAATCGGCCGGAGTGGTGGAACCACTGAATCGAAAATTAAGTAAGAAAACCAAAAGAAGTTAAACGTTTGTAGTTGTTTGTGGTGGTGCAGGCACTAGAATTCGAAATAAAGCGGGCGTTATACGGAATTTTATGTAATTTATGAATCCGTTACATAGTTGGCAGTTTGTTCTGCTTTTCGTCTACCCCAGCCTTGAAAGTAGTGCACCGAGTGATATGTGTGAATATACTAAAATCATCTCTCTTGTCACGAGAATATACCATCTGGGGAACGACAATACCTGATTGAAAACAAACATCAAACGTTACTGTTCTGTTTTAAGGATTTAGGTAGACGTTATAATAATGTGTCCGATCATCGGACAATCAAAGAGGAAAGTATAGTGACTAACTAAATGTGTCAACCACTAAACTAGCAAATGATAGCGTATTAGACCTGTACAACTAACTACGGTAACGATGACGGTAAGGATTATGATAAGGAATACTGACTTAAACAGACGGGTTTTCTCAACAGGCAATACGCCTTCAATGCTCGTCCAAACGTTTGCGCATCACTATATATAGGCCAATGAAATTTATTATTGACAAAACATGAACTTGTATGGATATGTGGGTGGTCTGCCACTACTAAAAAAAATCGACCGTCATATAGAGACTAAAATGTGCTGAAAATAACGTACATCACCATTCAACCAAACAGCCAACTATCATTTACGCTAGTTGGCATACATGATATGATGATATAGTTTTCGGAGCAATATATATTTTTTACAAACGACCAGTTATTCGGCATGCAACGCCTCACCTAATACAGTTGATATTCGTTTCATACCATCTTTGCAAACTGGTTTAATAATTTAATATTTGTTTGCATTTTCTTGATACCTTCCTTTGAAACAATATACCGCTTATATCTCGAATATACTTAATTTTTCAAGTATGTCGGACTATATACGCTCGGCTGGGTACGCATAGATAGTAGCTATTCCACTACAAGGAGGTGAACGAGCTGTACGCGCCGCATGAAGACACTGCGCTTGAATGCGGTGTGTCTTAACAGACATTATGCATGTATTAGATGTTATAAGTGGCTAGGATTAGTGGAGGAATAATTAGGGGACATTAAACAGTTAGAACAGAAGGTGATTAGTTTTGAGAAAAAGTTAAAGTCTTTATGGGTAGCACTGGACCAAACGCGTCGAGGAGAGGGTCACCAAGGTCGAGGACAGGGTCGAGGGCACAGATATCGCGGTGGGCCTGCTATCGAGCAAGGTCACGGACCTCGAGAAGGAACGTGACGAACTCCGGAACGACGTGGTGTACCTCAAATCCCAGTCCATGCGGAACAACTTGGTGTTCACGAACGTTCCTAAAGACAACAACGGGGGCAACGAGTCCGCGGAGGTAAATGATCGGAAGTTACGTGAGCACCTACAACAAGCACTCAAGATTGCCAAGGAGACCGCAGCCAGCATACGCTTCGAGCGCGTACACAGGTCCCCTGGGCAACAGGTACCTGGCAAGGTTAGAACAATTATTGCAAAACTTACGTTTTTTAAGGACCGAGAACAAATGCGAAGGCAATGAAAGGAACTGAATGGCACCGCCTTTCATATGTATGAGCAGTACCCACCGGAAGTGATTGCTAAACGGAGGAAACTCGTACCCAATATGAAGGCGACCAGGGAACATGGTAAACGCTCCTGGATAGCCTACGGCACGATGTACGTTGACGGCCGGCCGGTGCGCGACTAGGGGCACGCCGGAGGTGAGCTGTCCGTATTATCATGGAACGTACATGGACTTACGCAAGGCAAGCAATGCAATAGTGATTTTGTAAATATTGTTGCTTATCATGATATATGTTTTCTTTATGAATCTTGGACAAATTCTTCTATTAAAATTAACCTTAATGGTTATATCACACCTAATTTTTACAGAAAGTTTCAAAACAGAAATTCACGCCGATGTAGCGGGGGTATAGTTTTAATGTATAAAGAACACTTAAAAGATGGTATACAGATTGTGAAAAATCACCATGATACTATTATTTGGATAAAGTTGGATCGTGTGTTTTTTTAATATAAATGAGGATATCTATTTATGTGGTTCATATATTTGGTGTGAAAATTCACCAGTATATAATTCATTTAATAACATCAACTTGTTTGCCACACTTGAAAATGACATTTCTACATTTGATTGCTTAGGTTCTGTGTTTCGATGTGGTGATTTTAATAGTAGAGTGAGTAATAAAAATGATACATAATCCACGATAAATGTAATATGTCTGTTGATGAAGTAGATTATGAACCAGACAATACCCCTGTTAGGGTCTCTATCGATAAAAACCATAATAGTCATGGTATTAAATTATTAGATCTGTGTAAAACTTCATGTATACATATTGTTAATGGTCGCATTGGTAATACAAACCAGTTCACCTATCTATCACGTAACGGTACATCTGTTATTGACTATTTGTTGTGTAGTGAACGTCATTTTTCATTGATCAATGATTTTACTATTGGGCATTTTAATGAATGGAGCAGCTGTAGGTTCGATCCCTCAGGGACATAGGAATCTTTATGTGAGAAAGCTATCCAGCTGGCTTGCGGAACGTCTGTGGTCTACCCAGGTGCCCGCCCGTGCACGAAAATTGCCCAGAGGGGCACCTGGGGTCTTCCACCACCAGTGGAAGCTGGAAAGTCGCCATATGACCTTAGCTGTTGGTGCGACTATAAAAACCAATTCAATAATGAATGGAGCGATCATGCCCCGTTACATTTTTCATTTGTATGTAATAATGTATCACCTGATGTTGACAGTTATTCTGAGACACGATTTAATTGGAATGGTTTGTATAAGGCGCAATTTCGGTCTGGCATTATTGCCAAATTGCCCGACTTCATTAACATAGTATTTAATTTAAATAACTGTACTAAACAGTCGATAAACGAGGCTTTGAGCAATTTTACTGATACTATACGGAGTGTTGCTGATCCTTTATTTACAACACGCACTTATTTTGAAAATAAACCTTGTTTTGATACTGAGTTTTGTATGAAAAATGCAGACTGGTTTGATCAAGACTGTGTGAATGCTCGAAATATGTATTTAGATGCCTTAAACCTGTTTAATTGTTATAAAACTGATGCAAACAGAATAGATCTATGTGAACGTAAATTATTGTATAAGAATATAATTTGTAAGAAGAAAAATACATCTTATAAACGTAAAATGTCTGAAATAGAGAGTCTTAAGAAAAGTAAACCACGAGATTTTTGGAAGTATTTCAAGAGCTCAAATAAGTCTGTTGGTAATAAGATAGCATTAGATACTTTTCGTGAATATTTTGAAAAGCTTGGCAGGATGTATTTAACTGTACAAATGATGACGCGGAATATTTTTGTGAAAATAATGATTTTGCTAATCCTAATGGGTCCTTCCCAGAACGTGACCAGCCTATCACGATTGATGAAATTTTAAATGCTGTAAAATCCATAAAAAGAAGGGAGGCTTTTGGTAGTGATTGTTTACTGAATGAATATTTTATTGAAAGCATAGACATATTATCGGCACATTTATGCGATATATTCAATTGCATTTTGAATTCGAGTTTTCACCCAGATAAATGGATGGAAGGGATTATAATTCCTTTACACAAAAAAGGCGATGTAAATTATGTAAATAATTATAGAGGCATTACGCTAGTTAGTTGTTTCTCAAAACATTTTATTACTATACTTAATAGGCGACTTGAAAACTTCTGTAATGAGCATAACATAATTTCGGATGCCCAGTGCGGATTTCGCAAAGGAAGATCCACTGTTGATGCGATTTTGATACTTATGTCATTAGTCCAAAAATACTTGAATGAAAACAAACGATTGTATGTTATTTTTGTCGATATGATGAAATGTTTTGATTCTATTTATAGAATTGCATTATGGCTTAAGATGTATAGATGTGGTATTAATGGCAAATTACTTAGAATTATACGCAATCTGTACTAAAAAGTCAAATCATGTGTCAAATCCTGTGCTAATTATACTGATTATTTTAATTATGATGTTGGCTTACGTCAAGGGGAGGTAATATCACCTCTTTTGTTTTCTCTTTTTGGAGTTATATTTGCAAAATAATATAGATTCAGGTTTGCAATTAGATGATATAGTACTAATGTTACTGCTATTTGCGGATGACATGGCAATTGTAGGAAAAACACCTGCTGAAATACAAGTACATTTAGATACATTAAATAATTATTGCGATTCGTGGGGACTTAAAGTAAATATTGCCAAAACTAAAATTATGGTTTTTCGTAAACGTGGCGGGTTATTAGCCAGTGAGCATTGTACCTACAATGGAGACGTTATCAACGTAGTGAATGATTTTAACTATTTAGGGAATGTTTTGAATTATACTGGAAATTTCGCTCTTAATCAGGAGCATTTAGTTGGTAAAGCGCTTAAGGCAATGAATGTTCTATTATGTAAAGTATATGATTCGAGTCCTAAAACTTTATGTCAGTTGTTCGATGCCTTTACTGTGTCTGTTCTAAGTTATGCATGTGAGATTTGGGGCAATACTAAATCTAAAGAAATTGAAAGAATTCATTTAAAATTGTGTAAAAGGTTATTAAAGGTACTACCTAGTACATGCAATGCAGCTGTGCATGGCGAACTTGGAAGATATCCCCTGTATGTTAATAGATATATAAGAATTATGAAATATTGGTTGAAAGTAATAAATACTGACAATATCATTTTAAAGACTGTGTATGAACACGCTTTACATGACTGTAATAACGGGAAAACGAACTGGGTTAGCAGTGTTAAGAAATTACTAGATGATTACGGTTTTTCTTATGTATTCGATAATGCTTCTTATATAAACAGTGACGTATTTTTGTATGACTTTAGAATTAGAATTTTAGATGCCTTTAAACAAAATTGGTGTGGTACCTTAAACAACAGTTCTGTGTTAACATTGTACAAAGATATTAAAACTAGTTTGGAATATGAAACATATTTAGATATTTTGCCAAGAAGTTTACGTCTATATTTTACTAGACTTAGACTATCTGTACATCTACTCAGAATACAGACTGGTAGATATGCCAACAATAGAACACTTCGTGAAGAAAGATATTGCCTAATTTGTAATAGTTTAGATATAGAAGATGAATTTCATTTTGTAAGTATTTGTCCTTGTTATATTGATATTAGAAAGAAATACTTAAAACGTTATTATTACAAACGTCCTTCTGTTTTCAAATATTTGGAGTTACTGAAATCACATGACAAGATAGAAATAATAAAAACTTTCGTTATATGTTAAAGAATCAATTATATTAAGAAACGCATTATTAACTATTGAAAGGTAGTTACTTAGTTCAACCTCCTACTCTTATTTACTACACTACTACATAATTTTATAATAATAATAATGAAATGATAAATTATACCATTTGTATATATTTCACCATTGAAATCACATTACAAGATTGAACTAATAAAACCTTCGTTATGTGTTAAATAATCAATTGTATTAAGAAATGCTTTATTAACTATTGAAAGGTTGTTACTTGAAAGGTTAACTATTGAAAGGTTGTTGTTCAACCTCCTACTCTTATTTCCTATACTACATAATAATAATAATAATAATAATCATGATAATAATGAAATGATTAATTATACCATCTCTATATATTTCACCATTTACTTGCATATAAACGTTGACATTATATTTGCTAATATGTATGTATTGTAGACGATGTACTTTGTACAAGTCTGAATATAAAGTCTGTCTGTCTGTCTGTCTGTCTTAACAGAAAATGGATATTCCACTGCATAGAAAAGGCATTGACAAAATGGTTTCGCTTTTCCTTTTTGTTATCATTAGAATTTTTTCTGATAATCTTGTAGCGACGGGAAAATGATGGAAATAAAGAAAAACAAATTCACTGTTTATTCGGTTTTGCCGATATTAAATGGAAACATCCATGAAGCGCGTTTTATTCGGTGTTTATGCGGTTTTAAACGCCGGTAATCAATGGCAAATTTACCATTTAAGCACTAAACGCGATTCATGGATTATGCCATTTACTACCGACGTTTAAAACCGCATAAACGCCGAAAAACGAGCGAAACAATTCTTTAATAAATGAAAACCCATATATAACATGCGTTGTAAAAGAAAAAAATAATCTTCAATAGTGGCGGCCTCATACATTATGATGTTGGGGTTAACTAATAAATTTGATTATTTCAGTGTTCATTCAAGGCGATTAGCGCACGCGCTGCACGATCTTTCATTTTTTTGTCAGATATTGAAATAAAAGGCAGTACAGTTTGAGTTTTCAGTATTACCATAGGCTTAAATACATTTATTGGTATAAAATAATCAACAGTTAGGAATATGTTAAGCAATTTCTTTGCACTATTTAAATGTGTAAAAAAAAACACTAACAGAATGCCCCGACTTAAAAAAAAAGAAGCAAAATTGTCGTTTGACCCTTTAAATGTATCTTGGTACGTAACCTAGGATAGCACACATTGCTGTCCCGCAATGAATATGTTTGTAAATAAAGGGTAATTTTAGTTTCATTTATTATATTTAGATCATCTAAAATAGAAATATTTTTCCACACCACAAGAAACAACATTAATAATTGACATTTTTCCACTTGACAATTCGAGCTCCCTTCCCGTCTTCACTATCCCGGCTACGGCGGCAATTTTAGCGTACGACATAGGGGATAAAAACGTATTTATCATGTACTAAGGCGGATTCGGGGATAGGGCGGACCCGGCACCCCCACCCTCTAAAATCCCACAAATATAACCTATGCATGCCGGATAACATGGGGCGCGCGCCATTTCTACGGTTAGTCATCATTGGATTTAACATAAAATTATTTTGGAAAAATACAACAGAATTCACTAAACGTCATTGTAGAACAAACTTTTACTCCGTTCCCCCCGCCTCCGCCCATTCCACACACAAATACAAAAAACAAAATCTTGGATCTGCATCTGATGTGTACCCTCCTCTCACAACCTTTTTCAGTGATCAATTATTCAGGCAAGCCCCTTCAAGGACTATTGGTCAGCCATCTTTGATCCAAAAAATCCAAAATCGATGAGATATGGTAAAGTGATCTTTTCAACGATGTACGCATTTTAGGCACGAGCAATGTCAACCATATAGTACATGACAGTAATTCAACAGTATTGGTGTAAAAATAATATTAGAAAGAATACTTATATGGCAGAAACTGTGCGCTTTATATTCGAAAAGTTTGGTACAGTTTTACTCAGAGTTGTTTTGTTTTTTATGTGAAATAAACTGGTCCATCAAATAGTCCATTTATCCAGCGAATGCAGACGAAACATCATTTCTGAATAAAATAAACCATGTTATCATATCATTATGAAAGAATCATACACGCCATCAGGCATTGCTCATAGAACATCCCCGTCAAAATGGGATAATTAATGTCAAAATTAAAATCATCTCTCTTTTCCGAGATTTGTTTAATATTTCTCCATTTTCAATAGAGATATGTTATCGAGAAAAGAAACAACAGTATCATACATATAAGCTTTGATGAGTTGAAGCTATTTAGGGCAACTAGTTTTAGGTCATTCTACACCATATCATTTTCCATAGACGTACTTTATAGCTTTAAGCTTTGTACTGAGTTCCCTAACATAAGAAGCTATATATTTGCTTACTTATTTTCAAAGATCAATCTTAGTTTCATAAAAAAACATACACAAACCATACGTTGAGTATGTTTTGAACAAGCTGTTTTGGTCGGATGGTGCTGACCCACCTTCTTGCATGTAGGAACAGGAGGGAAATGTTTACATATGGACACTAATCGTAAAGAAGATGCACTCAGAGTCAGAGTTTACTTCAACATCTTTTTCAAAACAGACATAAGTGGCTTTTTGACATCTTTTCGGACAGGTATAGATTCAGACATCTTTGCTAAACAATGTATGCAAAGCCCTTAGAAATAAATACAACTTACTAGATTTACATTTAACTGTGTCAAACATGTGCATGAGAGGCCAAGTGTGCATACCAATGTTAGGTATGGCTAATTTTGTGTCCACAACCCTTAATAAAATAATTTAAAATACCTTTTTTGCATCATAAAACTTTCAAACATTTAAAAGTCATGAAAACAGTTATAAGAAAAGTCAAAATACACCATAATTCAACAGTTCTGACATTTCCAAATCAATGTGTTAGAAAACAAGTATGTCTACATTTACATTTACCCTATCCAGAATCTAGCTTTAGGTCATACTACACCAAATCATTTTCCATAGACGTACAGTATAGCTCTAAGCTCTGTACTGAGTTCCCTAATATAAGAAGCTATATTTTTGCTTACTTGTTTTGAAAGACCAGTCTTAGTTTTATCAAAAAACGTACACAAACCGTACGTTGAGTATGTTTTCGAAAAAGCTGTTTGTATCGGATGATGCTGACCTACCTACTTGCATGTAGAAACATGAGGAAAGTGTAAAATATACTTCTTTTTTGATTATGCAACAAATTATGAATACATTGCACAAATGTATGATTTAACCTTTATAAGTACTCTTCAAAAGTTGAATTTTAATTTTTTATCAAAATCTTTTGGTTTTGTTTACCATGTCAACCAATCAAAATTAAGAGAGTCTGTGTAATAGCTCCGAATTTACCCTAGAACTTTTTCTCTGACCGCTGATTGATTGGTAACTGGTGTAGTCTGATCATTAACCACAGTAGAAAGAAATGGTTGCACATATTCAATATATCATCATGATACCGAGAGGTTTAATTAAAGGTGCCTGAGTTGTTGGTGAAAGACTCAACATGAAACTTCTTTCATAGAAATAAAACATAATTCTGCGACAAGAGGAGTACTGATCGTAAATATTAAACAATTGAAAGAAAAAACAACAATGTGTCTTCTGCAAACTCCATTTAAGGTAATCGAAAGCCTTATAAAACCATATACCAGATATATCTAGGTCTTCATATACTCAAATGCAAAAGAAACGCACCACAGAATTTCAGCTATATATTGTATGTACAATATGCTGCTGTTAATCGAATGGTACATGGCTACGTAAGATCTTTCCTTTCGGAAAAAAAGACTAAACCAACACGTAACACAACAAATAGTATTCCTGCAAAGTGATACGTGATATACTTGTACTAAAGATGTATACAAAAGTATATTATTTACAAAGTCTACGCTCCGGATATCATAATCATATCAATTTAAGTTAAATATAAAATGCGAGAATATGAAACACAAGTATAATTGTTATAAATGGCATTACGATTAAATGTCAAGTCTTCGATATGGGTCATGTGAGTTAATGACATGATATTTTATAGCATAACTATAATAACTTGGTATGAACTGCATTATACATATAAGTAAAATGTTTAATTTCCATACATGGTATTTCGTCTTCTGAGGAATGCTTTCACTAAATATTTAGCAGCTTTTCTAGGAAAGTTCTTAACTAGATATATGAGTTTGTCAGGTTCGTTCATAATGAATTGCAAATCTATTAATTGTTCATAAAATACATCTTCTCTTATATCATTATAGAAAGAACATTTAACTGAAAAATGGATCTCATTCTCAATTTGAGTGTCATTGCAAAATCTGCAAAGTCTTTGTTCAGGAGGCTCTCCAACGTAACGCCCAGTCGCTACCCTTAATGGTAGAATACCGCACCTAAATTGAGCAAGAATCTATTGTTCATGTCTGCCGAAATGTAACAGTGTATATTGTTCACATTCAAACTGATCTTTAAATATTACATATGTTCTTAATGTAGGCAACTGTCTTATGTCAGCTTTCCAATTATCCGAATAATATTCAACAATTTGACTTTTTACTGTTTCAATATTCACCAATGTTTTCTTTTCAAAATGGTCAGTTTAGTTTTAACATAACGGATTTTAAATCTTTAAAAAGTCAAAAACACGTTTTGTAAGTCTATTATCGTCAAACATACTTAATCTGTTCCAATAGCGAAACATCGTTACCCAGCGGCGATAGTTACTATGGAGCCAACTTGTATATCCTGTAATGGCAAGTTTCGGGGCAAAACTGTGAACTCCAAGAAGGTATCATAAAGCACGATACTGGCTATTGTCTATAGCTTAGTATTGTTTAAATCAAAACACGGAAGCACAATAAATAGTCTAGGATTAGTATAACGTATGATTCGTATAATTTATTAAACGTTTTAAATCCAATATCTTTGTAATTATGTACAGTTGCAATAATTTTGCCAGAGCTCTTCACAATGGTAGGAAAAATCGTTTTTGTCTTGAATACAAGATATTTATATTTGTCAACTGTTTCTAAGATGTTATTACCTGTTGTTTGTTTAGTTCGGCATTTTCGAAAATACATAATTTGGATTTGTCTGTAGTTATAAGGACTCTCCAAATTGTGCACCACTTATTTAAGGTATGAAGCATAGTTTGCAGATCATTTACCGACTGAGACATGAAACACATGTCATCCCCATACATTAATATAGACAGTTTTGAACCACTAATGACGATACCCAGGTCAAGGTCATTGACCTTTATCGCAACGTCATTAGCGAATATGGAAAATAGTGTTAGTGAGACATTATCCCTATGCTTCACGCCCGTATTACAGTCAAACCACTCAGTGTGTTGTTAATGCGCACACATTATGAAGACTGAGTATATATATAATTCTTATAGAATGATACATTTTACCATCTATATGATTTAACAGTAACTTATACAGCAGCATGTCTCTATTTATATAGTCAAAGCATTTCCGTAGATCAATAAAAGCAGAAAAAACAGAGTCGTTGTTTCTTATCAAGCTATTTAAGGTGAAAACATAATCTTCACATGACCTGTTAATTCTAAACTCGTTTTGCTCATCTGCAAGGATATTGTTCTATTAAAGATATTTATTTATACGTCTGTTTATGAACGAATTATACAGTTTACTCACACATGACAATAGACTAACGTCTCTATAATACATTGGTACACACTTGTCGGATGAATAGTCTTTCAGTATAGGACAAATAATTGATGTTATCCATGGTGAAGGGATAATACTTGTATCATAAACTAATTGAAATAATTGTTGTAATACTGTAATAACTGTAGGATATGTTAAGACGCTGTACGGTATTTCGTCGTAGGCGCTAGCTGAACGCGATTTCGCGTGCATAACAATGTATGTCATTTCTTCTAGGGTAATATTGTGATTTAATTGATCATTTGGCACATATAAAGGATCATCCATATTGTTTCCAATTACAAGTTTATGCAGTTTAGCTTCATTGTAATGCGCTTCATCAAAGGTGTCATTGTTTGAACAATTATAAAGGTTTCAAAGTCTAGCTTCCTTTCATTGAAAACAGTATTTTCGTCGTTCGATGCAATTCCATTGCTATCAACTACTTCAATTGGAATAGAATTATTAGATCGAGGACTAGCTTTTTATTTTATCCCAGAAATCATTAGGGTTGTTGGAAGATAGGTCATTGATTTCAAGCGCGACAGTCTGTCTGTGAGCGCGTTTGTCACAAAATGTCACGGGTAGAGCGTACTGGTCGTATATAGCTCTTGTTATCGGTTACACCCAAAATCTATTGTTCGAGTTGAAACAATTTCACCATATTCATGATCTATTCATGTAACACGTAAAAGCGTGCACATTTTAAGTGGCCGCCAGAGAGGCCGTGTCATAAGTTTAGTTTTGTGCTAATGCATGTAAACGTATAGGTATATTTTCCTTAAACGGCAAAATTGTATAAGGGGCCTCTCGTGTAGATTCAATACTGTAGATTTAGCCACGTTTGTCACGGACTGAACGGGGGAAATAATGATTTGGGCGTAATGTTTGCTATAAAACCCATTGTCTTCTAGCTTTCGCCGGGATCATCGATAGTACTTTGTTGGAACAGAGATTGGACGGCAAATTTCACAGGCAACATGTGGTTAGTAATTTTATTAAACTTTTATCGTATAGTTGTATTCAGTGGGCGGCGCCATCTTGTTTGGCGGTTACGACATCCGGTTAGCATTGATGTTTCTCAAACATAACTTTAGACTAGCATATGATTTTGAAGTTACTTTATTAGATGTAATTATTGTAATTGATCATTAATTGTAAAACAATACTAATTTGATAACAGTGGACAATAGGTGCATTAGTTAACGTTGGCGTATAACTCGGTGATTGTAATACACGATTGTTAACATTAGTTAACAATGAGATGAGTGACAAGAATAAATGCGTGCATGCATAACTCAGTCAGTGTAATATATGAGTAATTTGATCATGTTTATATTACATGTATTAGGGGCATTGATTAACAGCGACGTACATAGCGTATACATGGCGTTGTAGAATATGTATACATTGCTACTCATCATTAGTACAGCTTGCATATATTGATTGAATAATGATTTGTTTGGGTAATGATAATTATACAAGATCGTTATGTTTGTCAACCGACATCTAAAACGTATGTATAATTACAGCCTAAGCCATCCAGGATATAAGCCATCCAGGGTTGGAGATAAGCCATCCAGGATATAAGCCATCCAGGGTTGGAGTAAGCCATCTAGGTTTGGATATCCAGGAGTGGAGCTAAGCTTCCACGAATAACGTTTACAAGCGGTGGAGACGGTCCCCGTACCTGCGCAGCCAGGTTTTACTAACGACAACCCCCGGGACACAAGGTGGGCCCGTTACCAGTCCTCACTGGAGGAATATCATTCACAATCTCAGTGGAGATTAACTATCATTGCATCGCGTCATCAACCCTTACAGAAGGCATTTGATGACAATCATCCATTGAATTCGCGCATCATCATCTTCATGAGCTCTCGCGCATCACAGTTATCGCGCTAGATCAACATTGTTATAGCTTTAACAACACTTTAGTATCTTAGACATTCAGTATTTATAACAATACTAAGAACGTCTTAAACGTTCATGAGAACATTCTTTTCATAGTTCATTTGTGTATTCGCTTGTTTTTTTAGATAATTGTATATATATTAAACATATTTTAAAAGTTGCATTAAACTTATGTAAATGCATTCACCGTCATTGATTCTTTCCTGAGTTAGCCCAACCACTAAGGTCATCCTGTGACAACTGGTGTCAGAAGTGGGATTTTTGGCGACTACGGAGGGAAAGAATCAATAAGTGATCTTTATTATGATATACTAAATCTCTATTTATTATTTTAGAATTGTGTACCACCCTCTGATCCATCAAGGCGACTGTCGACGATCACGGCTACAGCTTGGAAGACCAGTCAAGACACGACAAGGGTAGGGTGAGTCCAAACTGTTGTTTTGTCCGTTCTTTCCTTGGCGCGAGGTCGCAGTGGTCTACACGAGTGGGTCTGAGGCACTTTTGCTCAATAATTTGGGTGTTTGTTTTAACCTCCCTTGATATACACATAGTATCCAATTAGGTTGGCGAACAAGACGTTCTACTCATGTTGTGACACTCGAGTATACTTTTATTAATGGGAGAAGTAAATATACATGTACATGTTATACACATGTCGATGATTGTTTAAGGTTTATGTCCAATATCAAATTAAGATATTTTATGTAGTGTATATGTTTTGTGGAAGCTAGATACTATCTATACATAACCGTTAGTAGTTAGCGCTAGTACAAATGTGTATGTAACTTGTCCTATGATGATGCCCAGGTATTTACTGAGGACACAGTGACTTACCATTAGTAGTTAGTTGAGTAGAATTATTAGTGACGTGTGCATTGTAATTATTGTAGTTAGTAGTCCACAATGTCCATAGACATGACGTCCATAAAGGATCATACGGAAATGGGTAAGGAGTTAGGTTATGCTGGTGAGGAGCTTAGAACCTTTGTTAAAGACGAACAGGCTAGGGAAAGGGAATTTAGACTTAAGGAAAGAGAATTAGCAAAGCGGGAAAGGGATGAAGAGAAAGATAGGTTAGAATTCGAAAGTAGACTAGCTAAAGAGAAGCTAGATGCTGAGAAAGATAGGTTAGAATTCGAAAGTAGATTAGCTAAAGAGAAGTTAGAATTAGAAGGTATATTAGCTAAAGAGAAGCGAGATGATGATAAAGAGAAGGTAGAATTAGAAAGTAGAATAGTAAAGGAGAAGCAAGAGTTAGAACATGAGAGTTTCGAAACAGAGGGTAGACTAGCTAAGGCTAAGATGATAATGGAAAGGGAGCAAAAAGAGTTTGAGCATAAGTTAGCTTTAGAGTTGGAAGCAGCTAAGACACATAGTAAGGAAAGTAAAACTGAAGGGAAAGATAGTTATTCTGGGAAGTTAAAAGGTTCGAAGTTACCATACTTTGATGCTGACAAAGATAACATGGACAGTTACTTGTTACGGTTCGAACGTTATGCTGAGTTACAGGAATGGACCAAAGATAAGTGGGCAGTTCATTTAAGTGCGTTATTGAGAGGCAAGGCCTTAGATGTATTTTCTAGATTACCTAGTGTAGATGCTCTTGACTATGACAAGTTAAAGGATGCTCTTTTAAAGAGATTTGAGCTAACTGAAGAAGGTTTTAGAAAGCGGTTTAGAGCTTGTCTGCCTGAGAAAGGCGAGTCATTTATTCAGTTTATTAGTAGGTCTAGAAATTACTTAGATAGGTGGTTAGAGTTAGGGAAGGTAGCGCAGACTTATCAGGGCCTCATAGATTTCTTGTTGCGGGACCAGCTATTCAATGTTTGTAGTAGAGATCTGTTCTTATTTCTGAAAGAAAGAAAATTAGCTAGTGTAGGAGAAATGGCAACACAAACAGATCAGTTTGCCGAGGCTAGAGGTGGAGCTCATAATGTAGTGTCGAAAGACAGAACTTTCAGAGATAGGCAAGGGGACGATCATAAACAGAAAGGCCAGAGTGGAAACTATAGAGGTGGAGGTAGTTCGATGGGTGCTCGAGGAGGTAGCAATAGTGGTAACATAGGTAGACCTTTTATTCGTTGTCGTCACTGTAATGGGAATCATGCTTCACATGAGTGTAGGAAAGCGGTGAAAGTGTCCGCTGTCGTAGACAATTTTAGTGAAAATAGTAGAGTGGACAACAATGTAGGGAATCAGAGCCAAGGTTTTAACAACCCATGGAATTTCGGTAGAGGTAGAGGTGGTCAAAACCGAGGTAGAGGTAGAGGTAGTAATAGTCCGGTTATTAAAACCGAGAGTAGTAGCTGTTGTGTTAAAGCGGATGGTGTAATGGCGAAGATCGGAACATGTCTCTTTCCGTATGCAAATCTTCCAACGGCAGATGGTAGAGTGAATGGCACGGACGTTATTGTAATGAGGGATACAGGTTGTACAGGTGTGGTAGTTAGGCGTAGTTTAGTTACGGATGACCAGTTGGTAGGTAAACAGGCACCGTGTATGTTGTTAAATAAGTCGGTAGAGCACGTGCCAATAGCGAGAATAGATGTAGAAACACCTTTCTTTAAAGGGACTACAGAGGCACTATGTATGGATGACCCGATGTATGATTTAACGATAGGGAACATAGATGGTTCAGCACTTCCGGTAATGTCCGATTTTAGAAGTAGCATAAGTAATGCCGTAGAGACTAGAGCGCAGGTTCAGAAGCAAGCTCAGGCTTATAGAAAATTAAAGGTTCCTGCAGCCGTAGGCGACATATCTAAAGCGGAGTTTATAGAAGCACAAACTCAAAACGAGTCATTAGGTCCTTGTAAGGTGAAGGCCAAGGATGGTGTAGTGAAGAAGTGTAAAGGGTCCGGTAGTTGTAAGTTTGTACATAAGAATAGGTTATTGTACAGAGAATTTGAAGATAGTGGTAGTAGACAGTTTCACGAATTAGTGGTACCTACCCAGTTTAGAACGACAGTGCTTAAGGTAGCTCATGAGTCGATTATGGGAGGTCATTTAGGCGTAAAGAAAACGTCAGATAGAGTATTGGCAGAATTTTATTGGCCAGGCGTTAGTGGAGATGTAACTAGGTATTGTAGGTCCTGCGATGTATGCCAAAGGACAGTACCAAAAGGTCGAGTGACCACAGTACATTTAGGTCAGATGCCACTGATAGATACACCATTTAAGCGGGTAGCCGTAGACATAGTTGGACCAATTTTTCCAGTGTCGGATAGGAAAAATAGGTACATTTTAACCATGGTAGACTATGCAACTAGGTATCCGGAGGCAGTAGCATTGCCCTCAATTGAAACTGAGAGAGTAGCTGAGGCATTAGTTGATATGTTCAGTAGGCTAGGTGTACCAGAGGAAATGCTGACTGATTGTGGGTCACAGTTTACGTCAGAACTTATGGCTGAAGTAAGCAGGTTATTGTCTTTGCGTCAAATCATGACCACACCATATCACCCTATGTGTAACGGGTTAGTCGAATGATTTAACGGGACGTTAAAGCAAATGTTACGGCGTATGTGTACCGAGAGACCCAAAGATTGGGACAAGTATCTCAATGCTTTATTGTTTGCATTTAGAGAGGTTCCACAAGAGAGTTTAGGATTTTCTCCGTTTGAGTTATTGTACGGTAGATCAGTTAGAGGTCCCATGAGGATTCTTAGAGAGATGTGGGCAGGTGAAGTAGATAGTGATGAGGTTAAGACTACATATCAGTATGTTTTAGATCTGAAGGAGAAACTAGAGGAGACTTGTAAGATAGCTCAAAGTCAGTTAGTTAAGGCAAGTACCAAGTATAAACGGTACTATGACCAGAAAGCTAGAGCTAGGAAGTTTAAGATAGATGACCAGGTGTTACTGTTACTCCCGACCGACAATAACAAGTTGTTATTACAATGGAAAGGTCCGTTTTACGTTAGAGGGATAGTGAACACTATGGATTACCGTATCGAGATAAACGGAAAGTTAAAGACCTTTCATGCGAATATGCTGAAAGAGTATATAAGTAGCACCGATAATGTGCAACAAGGGGTGTTAACCGTAGTTAATGTTGCAGTTATTAAGGATAGTGAGGAAGACAGTAGTGAGGACACTAGTCCCATGTATTTTCCCACTAGTGTAGGTAGGGAGAGAGCAGCCGATGTAGACATATCGGGCATGCTTAGTGTAGAGCAGCAACGAGAGATGGGTAGTTTACTCTCGGAGTTCAGTGATGTCTTGTCCGAAAACCCGGGGCAGACAGATGGAGTGCAACATGATATTGTACTCACATCAGTGGAACCAATAAGAATTAAGGGGTATCCCATTCCATTTCACTCCCGATCAATTGTTGATGAGGAGGTGAAAGACATGTTGAAATTGGGTGTCATCGAACCTTCAAACGCCCCATTTTCATCCCCAGTCGTACTTATTAAGAAGAAAGATGGGTCAATTCGATTCTGTATCGATTTTAGGCAGCTCAATAAACGTACCATCTTTGATGCAGAGCCAATGCCTAATATTGAGGAGGTATTCTCTAAACTTGCGGGATATTCGTATTTCTCCAAGTTAGACCTCAGTAAAGGTTATTGGCAAGTCCCACTTTCAGACCGAGCTAAAGAGATGACCTCCTTCGAAACTTCGCAAGGACTTTTTAAGTTCAAGGTCATGCCCTTTGGTCTCGTAAAATCCCCAGCAACATTCTGTAGGTTAATGAGGAAAGTCCTGAAGGATTTGTCCAACACAGACAGTTTGTAGATGACATCCTGGTGTTTACAACAACATTTGAAGACCATATTAAGGCTCTACGTAATCTGTTGGAACGGCTACGCCGGTTTAAACTGACTGCAAAACCTAGCAAGTGTCACATAGGTTACGCAGATATAGAGTGTCTGGGTCATGTTGTCGGGAGGGACCAGAAATTGAAACCCAACCCCGACAAGGTTAAGGCAATTCAGGAAGCACCAAGACCCCAGACAAAGAAACAAGTTAGGTCATTTTTAGGGTTGGCGGGATTTTACAGGAAGTTTATTCCAAACTTTTCGGCTATAGCTGCACCTTTGTCAGACTTGACAAAGAAAGGTCAACCCAATAGGATAACTTGGGGGGAAAGCCAGGAGCGAGCTTTTGTCTCTTTAAAGGGGAGTCTGGTCAAAACCCCAATACTAAAATTACCTGAACTTGACCAGGAGTTTATCCTCAGAACGGATGCCTCCGATATCGGGGTGGGTGTAGTCCTACTGCAAGAGCAAGATGGGTGTAGTCTCCCCGTGGCTTACGCAAGTCGGAAACTATTACCCCGGGAATGTAACTACTCTGTTATCGAAAGGGAGTGTCTTGCAGTAGTGTGGGGTGTCAGTAAATTCCACCGATATGTTTTTGGTAAGGAATTTGTCTTGGAGACTGACCACCAACCGTTAGCTTATATGAATAAAGCAAAGGTAGCTAACAGTAGGTTAATGAGGTGGGCACTGACTCTGCAGCCTTACCGGATGACAATTAAAGCGATCCGAGGAAAGGACAATATTGGGGCAGACTATTTAAGTCGCCGCACATAATGACCGGTTTAATACAATAGTGTATTGCAGTGTATTGTACAATAGTAGTATATGTTACGACAGGGTAGTGTACAATTGTAGAATAGTGTTGAAATTGTAATTACATATTATAGTTAGGTTATAACTGCAGTGGTAATAGTTAACATACTCAAGCGATTGAGCGATCAGCTTGTACGTCTTGTCGCTCATTTGCTCAGAAGAATTAATAGTTTCTTAACGTGTAAATATTAATTATCATTTTGTTGAATTTTAAAAGTGTAGAACTTTCTTTAAGTGGGGATATGTTGTCACAAAATGTCACGGGTAGAGCGTACTGGTCGTATATAGCTCTTGTTATCGGTTACACCCAAAATCTATTGTTCGAGTTGAAACAATTTCACCATATTCATGATCTATTCATGTAACACGTAAAAGCGTGCACATTTTAAGTGGCCGCCAGAGAGGCCGTGTCATAAGTTTAGTTTTGTGCTAATGCATGTAAACGTATAGGTATATTTTCCTTAAACGGCAAAATTGTATAAGGGGCCTCTCGTGTAGATTCAATACTGTAGATTTAGCCACGTTTGTCACGGACTGAACGGGGGAAATAATGATTTGGGCGTAATGTTTGCTATAAAACCCATTGTCTTCTAGCTTTCGCCGGGATCATCGATAGTACTTTGTTGGAACAGAGATTGGACGGCAAATTTCACAGGCAACATGTGGTTAGTAATTTTATTAAACTTTTATCGTATAGTTGTATTCAGTGGGCGGCGCCATCTTGTTTGGCGGTTACGACATCCGGTTAGCATTGATGTTTCTCAAACATAACTTTAGACTAGCATATGATTTTGAAGTTACTTTATTAGATGTAATTATTGTAATTGATCATTAATTGTAAAACAATACTAATTTGATAACAGTGGACAATAGGTGCATTAGTTAACGTTGGCGTATAACTCGGTGATTGTAATACACGATTGTTAACATTAGTTAACAATGAGATGAGTGACAAGAATAAATGCGTGCATGCATAACTCAGTCAGTGTAATATATGAGTAATTTGATCATGTTTATATTACATGTATTAGGGGCATTGATTAACAGCGACGTACATAGCGTATACATGGCGTTGTAGAATATGTATACATTGCTACTCATCATTAGTACAGCTTGCATATATTGATTGAATAATGATTTGTTTGGGTAATGATAATTATACAAGATTGTTATGTTTGTCAACCGACATCTAAAACGTATGTATAATTACAGCCTAAGCCATCCAGGATATAAGCCATCCATGGTTGGAGATAAGCCATCCAGGATATAAGCCATCCAGGGTTGGAGTAAGCCATCTAGGTTTGGATATCCAGGAGTGGAGCTAAGCTTCCACGAATAACGTTTACAAGCGGTGGAGACGGTCCCCGTACCTGCGCAGCCAGGTTTTACTAACGACAACCCCCGGGACACAAGGTGGGCCCGTTACCAGTCCTCACTGGAGGAATATCATTCACAATCTCAGTGGAGATTAACTATCATTGCATCGCGTCATCAACCCTTACAGAAGGCATTTGATGACAATCATCCATTGAATTCGCGCATCATCATCTTCATGAGCTCTCGCGCATCACAGTTATCGCGCTAGATCAACATTGTTATAGCTTTAACAACACTTTAGTATCTTAGACATTCAGTATTTATAACAATACTAAGAACGTCTTAAACGTTCATGAGAACATTCTTTTCATAGTTCATTTGTGTATTCGCTTTTGTTTTTAGATAATTGTATAAATATTAAACATATTTTAAAAGTTGCATTAAACTTATGTAAATGCATTCACCGTCATTTATTCTTTCCTGAGTTAGCCCAACCACTAAGGTCATCCTGTGACAGCGTTCCGTACTCATTAATGTTTTATCAAAAACGTTTCTCGCTTCAATGTAGTCTCTAGGTAAAGCTGTTTTTGGTGTTTCTGATTTGCTTACAACGTACAAATTCGCGTTCTTTATTACGTACGTCATTCCAAAGTTCTGTTAGAGTTTGGTTCCAGTATGGTTTTCTGGTTTTTAGACGTTTATTTATGCTTTTAGACGGGCTATATTGAGGAGTATTTGCTTTCATTTCTCGTATAATGAACTCAAACAAGCTTTCAAATATGCCATCGATATCAGTCTGTGTATCTCTACATATATATATGTATGAATCAGTCTGTGTATCTCTACATATATATATGTATGAATGGATAATAAATAAACACATCAAAGAGAATGTTTAATTGCCTGTGATATATCAAACCGGAAGTTTACATTACGTGGTCCGAGTATTATCTTCCATACTCCATCCAACCCCTTCTCCAAGAAGCGAAAACGGGGTTGGCTGGGGTATGAAATAAAACCTTAATTTCGGTAAAAATGTTTACATATTGTGTAATTAAAACATTTAATAAGTAATTTTAAACAGATTATGACTTTTGTTTTCAGTAAAAAATGTTTTTAAAAGCGTTTTATTGTAAAATTATTGGTTATACAATCCTGCTGATATACGTTGATTTCCCATCGCCTATTGGAATTAACGCGGGAACACGTAATGATAAGCGTTACAGTGGATACACTTGGGATGGATTATTTCTTTTAAATTGTTTCATTAGTCAGTATTTCACGTTTTTCTATTTGAAATATCTAGTATGGTTTTCATATTCCGTTATCCTACACATACACCATATCTCACAAATATAATGTTCGTTCTATCAAAAGCTTAATAATGCTTACATGAAGATTTTTTTCTTGAGTATCGTGTTTATAACAATCCCAGTATGCCTAGCCAAAACTTGTCATTGTTGTTTGGTGGTTGACTGTGGATCTTGAATGCTACATATCCAGTTCGACTTTTATACCTTTTTATGGACTCTTTGGTATTCTGAATCACTGAGAAGTAATATATTTGAAGGGGAGTAATATATATTTTCATGTAGTGTAGCGTAAAGGCAGATTAGTTACGGAGTATTTAGCAGATATGCCATTTAATATAATATTCATAAAAGAAATGCATCGATGGTTACTTCCTAGCAGTCTCTTTTTTTCAAATCAAACATAATCATTTTACAAAATACGTATCGTTAGTAGAGGGACATTAACATGTAGCAATAATCACGTCGTTCCAAGTAATATTTAGCCATACAAATTCAATAACCTTTTTATTGTATACTTTCATATTGTTTTTGATCAATGTTAATTGTATGACTATTACTTTTCATTGTATTTGTGTTATTTTTTATAGCTTTTGATGGAATTCCTATCTTGCCATTCAGTTTCATTTTGTGTGGATGATTTCTTTGCGCGAAATCGACGTCGACGTCGGATGACGTCATTAAAAACATCAAGGGATTTTCTGAAGTTTGTTTACCATTCGATAACGTTAAAAACAGTGGGTGAGTGACCATTTGAATTATTTTATCAATTTTTGCCATAAAAGGTTGTAAAAAAACTCGTATTTTTTTGTTGACACTATAGGAAGGATTCTGTTATTTTTATTTGAAAGTAGTTCCTTATTTCTATTTCGCGGCTCTTAGCAAGCACGAGCAAAAGTTCCCGTGCAATATCAATGCGTGCAATATCGTAGAATAGTGCACGCTTAGCTCAATGCAAACTAAACGGGACAATATGAAAGTATACAATAACACTAATTATTTTCCCCATAGACACCAATGTTAAAGTGTCACATATTAATGATTTGCTGCAAATTCAACTCAAGTATGGATAATGCAGCAGTGTAATGTTCAAATAGAAAACTAATTTTCCACATGACTGTTTTCATTGCTCACAAAGTGTAAGCATAGAATCGAAATTTCGAAAATGTTCATCAGTGATCCAGTAAAATTTATTAATACGCTTCTAATACATACAAACACAAAATCGAATAGAAATGGGCAGTTTTCCCCTACTTATAATGCCCGTTATCATCAAAAAAAGAGGGATTACTTTTTATTATAGGAACTACATTCGAAACACCTCGGAGGCTTACATGTAATTAGTGGTGGTAAACCTGTACATCATCGGTGTTCACGTGACTACTATTCATAACCATATCAAACGTGATTTATTTTGAATTACATCTTCATTGTAGTAAACAGTCTAAGTTGATACACAGTCAGTATATGTCTAATTATAGATAGTTGATGAGTAGATGATGAAGAACGTGATACAAATATTAGCGATATATCTTGTTTTGTTTGCAGTACATGCGTCTAGACATCGGGGTAAGAGTCTTTATATCGTTTTAACTTTGTTATTTAGGGTTTCTTTTTAGACAAAACGGTGTTAGCATGTTCAGACATAATTAAAATAGTAGGTAAATAAATTAAAATTCCATTTTTAGTCCAGTAACTTTAGTGGAACACCGGGACAAACTTGCATAAATAACTTTATCTGGATTGATAAGCACGCACGCACACACGCACGCACGCACGCACGCACACACATATGGATTTTGCTCCTACAAGAAGAAATAAACAATGGTCAAATGGTTGCTGTGAATGGAACTAATACCGTTGCATACCGGGTATATTTACCAGCATATAACATAAAAATATAACATAGCATATTACACTATTAATGTAGATTACAATAGATACCAGAACTATGTATGGTCTCGACATATTTCATGGCAACACATATTATTACAACAGTCACCTTTGTGGTAAAATACAATAATATACTTGTTTCAAAGATAGCCGTTAAATGGTAGATCTAAACTATGTCTATAGAACTAATATAACGCTCCTAAAATACGAACAAAGAAAGATCTCCCCGCCAGGTTATATTCTCTAACAAACAGTGCATTATTAATAGGCAATATTGGTATAATACATAATGATCATGTACATATGAATATGTAAATCACAGTTAGCAGAGAGTCATCTAAATGTTTTCAAATATTTACATTTGTAAACTTAGTGGTTTCATGTTGTAAGGCGAACTGATATATATTTTGGGTACGTTTTTCATCAGATCTCGTATTTTAGCAAGTGCTTATGTTAAGTATCAAAACATGTCGTGGTTTAACTAACGTAATTAGCATCTATAAAAGTCATATGACTACGTCAAACCTTAAACACATTAGTTTCTGAATTGTAATATACATGTTGTAGATTTAATGCATATTTCCCATTGCTCATTAACAGTTCGAAGGGGTTTCTGTTCTACACGAAATTTGGAAATACACAATGGCGACTATAATATCAAATCCGGCAATTCTGTTGTAAATTACACATGCAACCGGGACTTCTTCCTGTACGGCGTTGACAAAATCGTCTGTTATGGTACCACATGGTCGAGCGATCCACCAGTATGTATTTGTAAGTATTATTATGCGGCTGGTGTGGGCCCGCACAATGTGTGATGTATAAAATAAATGAAGACTTGTTCGAATTGTACTGTATTGTATTTTAATGTTCCTCTAAGTATATGTATATGTATTTAAAACGATAACAAATATTGCGTTCACTTATTCAATGTATGTTCACTTATTCAATGTAAAAGCTAAATGGAAAACCAAATATCACTTTAACATATAATCACAAATGTTGGAATCACCAAACATAATCTTCTAAATTAATATTCAAATGTCCACGTAATATATATGTATTTTGGGGTTTCTGTTGTAATTTTTTTTTACCTCGAATTGCAGCAGAACGACCCCAAAATAAACACATATATAATAAATCACCATGAAATGGTGATTTTAATTGATTTATTAAAACTTTTTTAAAATAGGGGTAGTGAAGATTGCAAGTTTAATTTTTTTTAAATAAATCATCATGAAATGGTGATTTTACTTGATTTATTAAAACTTTTTTATAAGTTATCAAAATTATAAAATGTTTCTTTAATACAAAACAAATTTGTTGATTTGTTATTAAAATTACATTCAAATCAACAATTTTCTGACCTTGAATACAAAGGTGGTGGATCGTACTCATACACATTACTAAAACAATTTATTACACACTTTTTAGACTTTTTTGTAATGTTGCCATTGCTTCTTTTCTTCCCTGTTCCACTAGTTCTTTTTTTTGAGCTTCACTTATTTTAGCCTTTTTTTGTTTGGTGTCTTCTTTTAAACTATAATATTTATCTAACTCATCTAAAATCATCTTAAACTCTTGATCAGATATGTGTGCATCACTCAACGCTTTTGATATTAACTGCTTTATACTATTTAACTTAGCCTCTGCCAAAGTTTTTTTTTCATGATGTTTTTGAGCTTTTGCATTAAGCTTGCGTCTGATAAAATTAACACAAACACCTGTAGCTCCACATATTATTGCTGCTATTTCCAAAGGTAACAAAACTGGAATAACAAATCCAATCCCAGCCATAATAACACCTGCTGATATCAAGGTAGTGTCAATTCCATCTGTAATATTAATACCACGTTTATATTTTTTTTAAAGTGACTGACGTATATCTCGTTCTGTTATTAACTTTTTTTCAATTTCTGAAATCTTTTGTAATCTATAATTTTGTCCGTTTTCCACTGAATTTTCCACTGACAAATCAGGATATATACTTGGTGCTGTCGGTTGCTTTGGCATTTTTTATTAATAAATAAAAAATTAAATTAATTCAATTAATAATGATGCCACCGTATTTACAGCTGTAGAGTTGGCAACCTTGCATACAAAGTTAACAACAGAACCAGCAAAAAACTTTAAAGGTTCATCAAAGTTATCATGATTGCGTGGAATGATGTGAAGCGTTATACCACAATTTGGTTGTTCAACACCATTGACAGAAACTATTACAGTTACGTCACCAACTAATCGGTCACTTGCTAAACCTATTCCCATAATCCGTCCACGGCGTGTCATTACATGCCCCACATTTGATTCTGCTCCACCGTTACCAAATGAGAGTATTCTATTTAACACAAGTGGGCCCTTAGCCTCCGCAAATATTGTTATAATCCCATATTTAAGATTATCAACTCTATCTTTCAAATGATTAAACTGGTCAACAAAAGGCACAACTTGCCCTAGATAAATCTTTAACATCATTTATCAAAGCCTCTAAGTCTTCTGTTTTTTTAGGTCTTGTTGGTCCATATATACTCATTGTTTTTTTTTTTATAAAAATATATTTTTTAAATAATTTCTAAAACACAACTCATACGCAAACCGTGATTATTTATTTTATTGCCAAACTCATCTCTAACTTCTATTTTCAATTCAGTAATTGCACCATTCATAAGACAGTGATATTCAGGATAAAAACTTGTATATACTATATCTCCAAACTCCTTATTTACTACAGGCACAACCCCTATAATAGTGCTTGGCTTACCATTGAAATAATTACTACTCGTATTAACTTGTTCCAGATGAACATATAGCTGTTTATAAGGACCTAAATGAATTGGGTAATCTCCTATATTAGCACCTGTCAACCATTTTCTGTCCTTGAATCCCAGCATATATGAAAGACCGCTTGACATTCGTGTCTCTATTGGCGTATGTATAATGCTTAAGCCATTTTGGACAATATTATCCAGAATAATCTTTTCATTTAGCCTTTTAAAATCTTTTACCAAGTCTTGAAAGTTATAGAGCCCACCTGGTAAATGTTCTATTTTATCTGGGTTTCGTGTCTTTATGGTTTCATGAATAATATTATACCAACCGATAGTGTATGTAAAACTTTTTAATCCAACGCGCTTAGTTCCATCTCTATTATCGATATACTGTTGTAAATTAATAGAGTTGTCTATGTTTGAAATTGTATGAAACATTTTTTTTTAAATATATATATATAAAAATACAAAATAAAAATGATTTCTAAAGAATTCAAATATAACCCGGATGCTCAATATTCAAATACTTTTAGCATGAAAGTGATAGATATAATAAATCAAAACATAGTCATTACATCAGACGGTAAAGACTTTAAAGCATCATTTCCAAATGTCTTTGAAAAAAAAACACTTCCATACGTCAAATCAGATGATATAGTCCAACGCTGGGGAACAGATTGGATGTTATTTTGGCAGAATCAGTTGAACTTTGCTATTTGGTGTGCGACAACTGGATGTGGTATTGATTTTAACAATCATCTAAAAGCTGATACTTTGGTTGGTTCGTTATTTCGATTTCATGTCTACTACCAAGTCAGAAGAATATTATTTGAAATGAGTGTAGCAATGCCGCAAGACTCAATTTGGAATGCGTTTAATAACACATATAACCGAAACGCGTACGAGAGAATATGCAAGGAGTTTAACGTTGATTTATATTCAGACTGGAGACAGAAACAAAGCTATAATAATGGTCTAGGAACAATTTACAATTACTGGACACATATTGGTTATCATCCTTTGGTAAATACTGTATACGACAACAAAACGATGAGTTTTACAGTCTATGAGAGTGATAAAACATATCACATTGATTACATCGCACAAGGATCTGAGGCAGACAATAGTTGGTCTACTTTTATACTAGATAGTTCATCTGGATTTACAAGAGCAGGAGTAGAAAGAATTAATGACAGCATAAGAACATACTGCTGGGCAATTCTTGGCTCACAATCACAAACAAGAACAGATATACTTGGAACTGGAACAGCATTTGATGCACAGAAACAATTTTTAGCAAATGTAGAGGACGCAATAAATAGCCCCATCGACTTGCCCAGTCAAATTTCAAGATATGAAAACACCCTAAAATATGCAAGAAGTAAAGTAAATTTTGTTTATGGAAGTGGATTGTATATGTCTCCGAGTGACATGGAATTAAGAATCGGAATAATACAAGACTACAATAATGAAATTGTAGTAGCAACCGACGCACAAGCATTAGGATTGAATAATGATGTAAATGTAAAACCAGTGCCACCAAAAAATATTCAACCTTTTCAAGGCACCACGACAAAGAAATTTTTACCGGAACGCTTTGATAAATCATCAATACATAAAACTGTGAAACATAACCCACCAGAAATACAAAAAATAGCGATTGAACACGAAGATAACAAAACAACTATAATTGTTGGTACTATAGTAATAGGTCTTGCTGCATTACTTATTTACGAGATTTACTAAACCACTCTTTGGCTGCCACATATAACAACCCGGAAACAAACACAAGCAAAGCCCATAGATTGTTACCAAGCCAATTAATAACATTACCTGTTGCAGATAAAAGCCATGATACTATTGCACCAATAACTCCTGGAAGTGCTGCAGCAGCTTTACAAGCTAGGTTGGCAAGAAGTTTACCAAGATTAAATAGTTGTTTTTTTATCCAATCTTTTACACTTGATGGATCAGGTTTTGGAGTTGGAGTTGGAGTTGGAGCAGCACTTGATGTGGGAATAATAGAATTAATTATCACCCCAAGAATCATACCAAATGCAGTTAAAATACTAACAATAGTAATACCTTGCTCCCTAAACAAGGTTTTAATTTTCTCACCAAGAGTTGTATCCTCCTTTAACATTTTGTTTATTGTCTCTTTTATCCTGCTTACTTGGTTACGAAAAGCTTCTCTGTTTTCATTAATGACATCCATTCTTGCACCTCTTTCATTTTCAAGGTCTTTGATGCGATCACTAATTCTTTTTATCTGGAATTCATCATTATCAGTCTTAGCTTGTTCTAACTTTTGTTTTTCTCTTGTTATGTCTTTATCAAGTTGTGCGAGTTTTGCTACGTTATTGGTAAGTTCTTCCTTGACAGTTGTTATTGCTTTTACTATTCCATCCATTTCACGCCTGTCTATATTTGTTTGTGTTGAAACATCAGGACGCTCAATCACATCCCAGTCATACAATGATGTCTCTATATTATCCAGTGATGCGTTTATGCTATCTATATCACGTGATAAATCTTGTAATGTAATATTATCCACATTATCTGGTAAATCGTTTATTGTGCTCTCCAACTCTTGCAACTTTTGTCTAAATTTTTGTGATAATTTTGTTTTACTGTTATACTCTGGCAAATTCAAAAATTGTCTTACCGCCAATGTTCCCCCAGAGCCAATAATCCTGTTATATTCATTTGCCAAAGAACCAAGAGCAAGAAATGTAAAAGAGCATTGCCTGGCAGTTATTCTTATTTCTTTATCACCAACAATCCAGTATAATGTTTTACCATCATCTGATACTTTAAACTGGTCATAATCCATTTTGTCCGGTGCCATTTTATATCGTTTTTCTATTTCATCATAAAAGGATTTTACAAGATTTTTCTTGTATGCTTCAAGTTCGGATTCTTTCAACACCCCACGAAGTTCAGCAATATGGTCGCTTTGATTAAGAAGACTTCTTAGAACAGGCTCATCAGGCACCATCGGTGCATCATCATCATCAAAATCATAATATTCATCATAATCATCTGGATCGAACGTAGGATTTTCAAATCCTCCTTCAGCCATTGTTTATTTTATTTAATTTTAAAAAATATATTTAAAAAATAAAAACAATGTCAGCTTACGGAAACAAACTCAGCCCTCATAGAAAACTAAGAGAACCTCATGGTGCCAAAGGCATCCGCACAAGTGTAGTAATAACTAATAATCCATCAACAATAGACCAAAACCAGCAACTGCTTGTGAGATTTCCAAATCTAAGTACTAATGATGTGATAGTTCCAAGTACTACTCGTCTTGCCTTTGAAATAGAACTTAAAAGCAGAACAGACGCCAACGCTACTCTATTTCAAAATCTGGGTAGAACATTTGTAAAAAAAATGACAATAAGAATAAGTGGCAATGAAGTCATGTCAATAGATGACAGTGATATATATCATTGTTATGTAGATTTATGGAAAAGCCCTACTGAACGACAAAACATAGCTTACCAAGGTATTGGTAAACCAAACATGTTAAAACATAGAGTTAGCGCGGGAGATGCTTCCTCAGACACTAAAGATGAAGCTATAGCAGCAGCTTATGGAAATAGATTTTGTATTCCACTGGACTTTGAAATGTTAGAAAGTCATATGCCATTTTATCAAGCGGGGCTTGGTGATAGGTTAGAATATGAATTAACGTTTAACGATTATAACAAAGTTATCAAAAGCGCTGATGCTGATGCATCTTATGTAATAAAAAATATCTGCTTGGAATTTGATACGGTTAGTGATGTTGAATTATCCAGACAAATAAGACAGCAAATCAATGGTAAGATGTCATTTATGTATGATCGTATCTTGCGACATAGAAAAATAATAGCAAACAAATCTGATACTCTTTGGAACATCAACATTAATGTACCAGCACGGAGCATGAAAGGTATTTTAATGCTGTTTGAAGACCCAGAAAGAACAGACACAGAAACCTATTACAACCCAAAGATTGAAAAGGTTGAAATGACAATAGAGGGAGTACCAAATCAGTTGTATAGTCAGGGCATGAAGGCATATCAACATTGGGATGAAATCAACAAATATTTTGCCTTGACATCAAAAAGAAACAAAGAGACAGAAATAGTAGCGAGGGACTTAAACTTTACCAGTGTTTCTCTTGAGACCTATCTGACAAAATCATATGCTTTGTGGCTTGACCTTAGAACATGTAATGACAATTTATTACACGGCAGTGGAAGAAGAATAGAAAACGGCAGTGAAGGCATAACGATATTAATAAATAAAAAAGCAGATGCAGATCAAACTTTAAATATTTACATATATATAATACAAGATGCGCAAATCAATTTCGAAGATGGAAGATTCAAAGAAGCAGGATACTAGTTTACAACAAAAATATCCTAAATATTCACACAGTGCCATTATTTGTGGGCAGACAGGCTGTGGTAAAACAGAGTTTGTTCTTGACATACTTGAAAAAGAGTATGTTGGAGTTTTTGAACATATAATTATATTGTGCCCGACTATAAAGTGGAACGAGGCTTATAAAAATAGATCCTGGATAGGAGATGTAAGACACCCAAAAGATAAAAAAATAACAATTGTCAATCCTGTTGGTAAAGACGGAAATGAAAAGCTACAAGAACTATTGCGTTCATGTTTCGAAAAATATGCTGGCCAGCCCACATTATACATTATTGACGATTGCTCAGCCACAAAAGAATTAACAAAGAAAAAAGATATGTTGTCAGAGTTGGCATTCTCTGGTCGTCACGCCAAACAATCAGTATGGGTTATTTCACAGAGATATAATTCTGTATTGAAAGATTTGAGGGATCAAGTAAAATGGTTGTGTATGTTTTACACCAAGGACAGAGATAGTTATGAAAATTGTTTGAGAGAAAATGATGTTATTCCGACGTTGGAGGAGAGAACCAGAATAAAAAAAACTTTAGCTAAGACTAAATATTCCAAGTTGATATTGGGAACTGACCAGCCAACTGGTTATTGGGTTGAATAAAATTTTTTAAAAATACAAACTAGAGTGTCCCATATAACCAAAGCACTCAATGTACAAACCAATATCGGTATAACAGCACTACTCATGTTTTCCGGGGCTTGTAAAACATACCCTCTTGGCTCACATATAAAATATTCTACGTCATCCTTTGTCACAGAAATTACAGGCGTTTCCTGTGCACCTTTTGCATACGTTTGTAAAAACTTACTTTCTGAAACACATATACAACATTTTACGTCATCTCTTGTCATAACATCCAGTGCTATTTTATTTTTGTTATAATCACTATTCTCACCGTCTGTTATCTTCAAATCCATTTTTTCTTATATAATATTTTTTTATTATTACAAAATATATTTATTTTACGCAGGTATAATACCTTTTTTTTTACAACTGTTGCTAATAGTAATACTAACAGCAAAGTAGCAATGTTAATAGCAATACTGACCATGAATATAGTATTGCTAATAGCATTGCTCATAGCAAAGTAGCAATGTTAATAGCAATGCTTGCAGCAAATTAATAATGTTAATAGAAAAAATAACAATGTTAATAAAAATGCTATTAACAATACTAACAATTACTAGCTGCATGAATATCGCTGCTAGTTGTTTTGTATTTTATATTTATTTCAAGATAAAAAATAAGATTAATAATATAAAAATGAATGCGGAAGAACTATTACAAAATATATCGGAACAGACGGAACCAGATGAATCAAAGCAACAAGAAACAAAAAAAGAAAGATTATCAGCCATAGTAGCTGGCGGTGGTAGTCGTCAATATTTGGGTAAGGACATACAACTCACAAACATAGATGGCATGCCCCCGGATGAAATTAACAAACTTTATTGCAGATATGAAGCAAGGCTTGGGGCAAGCATGACTAAAACTTTAGGCAATTCTTTTATTAACTTGTATGTAATGGGAGTATCAAAATATTTTAATGTAACCAGTCCACCAAAGCTAATAGAAGATTTGGAGGAAGACCCATTTATTAATCATGCTTTGACAAGTGCTTGTTGTGAGTTGTATTACAGGTATGGGATGTGCTTAGCACCATTTACAGCAATACTGACAACTGTTAGACATATTGATTTTAATAAAAATAAAAATACAGATAATATAAATGGAGAACCAAGAGAGTGAAGTTATACCTGTTGTTACACAACCTGCTGTTACACAACCTGTTGAACAACAAAAAGTAAAAAATCCAAAAAGAATAGAAGCTGGAAAAAAAGGAGCAGCGGCAAAAAAGGCAAAGCGTTTGCTCCAGGATGCAAATCAAAATGCTGCAAAGCAAGATACTGCAAATCAAATAACAAAAATAACAATAGGTGAAGAAGAACCAGAAAAAATCAAAATAAACGTATACAAAAATTATATTCCACCGTGTCTGGTTTTATTAGGCATTGCTGGGTTGGGTTTGTATATTTATAACAAGAAATCTGCTACACAACCTGTAGCTGTGCAACCTGTTCATGTTGCATCAAAAGACCCGTTTGATTTTTAATAATTTATTTAAAAAAAATAATCATATAAAAAAAAATGGCAGCAAGTATTGACGGAAAACAAATTGTAAATATGATGTATCACGCTGGAGTGGAAACACTTCTAACTGTTGGATATTCTGAAATTGGCAGAAAAATACTAAAAAGACCAGCACCTAAAGTGGATTTTAATATGGTAGATGTTGGGATGCTGTCTGTGGATATAATGTTAGCAATGGCTACAAAGGATATGTTGATTAAGCAAGGTATTATTCCTGCGGATATTATGAAATAATTTTAAAAAATATATATATAAAAAAAAAATGGCAAGTGCAGTAGCAATGATGATAGGTGGCGCATTAACAAATGCATTGGCGTTTAGCGGTTCAAATTAATTTCTTTTCAAAAATGGGAAGTCATTCAGATGAGGAAAGACAAAGGCATGACAAAGCAGTGGAACAATTAAACGCAGCACAAGTTGAGTGGAATAAAAAAAGAACAGAGAGATTAGATTTTATTAATAAGCAACTGCAAAAAGAGCATCATGCAAAGCAGACTTTTGATGATGTAAACCAAGCTATGAAACAGTATTATTACATAACTGGCAAACATTTGCTTTTGGAACCGGAGCCCAAGTTGAGTGATTTTTATACACCATCTCCGGATCAACAGAATAGAGAAATTACGTTTATTGTGGTGGGCATGGCTGCAACTGGATTTGTGGCGTATAAATTGAGTTCATAAAAAAAAATAGTTTAAAACTATAATTACTTTGGATTTTTTTGGATTTGAAATGACTAAGTTTACTTTGAAAAGACTAAGTCATATGCATGATACCTATTTTTTTTGTTGTTTTTACATGGTTTCAATCCAAGTGGTCGAATATAATATGGTGGTTTAGCACTCTTCTCTAATTTATTTTTGAGATGATCAGGCGCCCATACTTCACCATTGTCTAATAATGTCAATACCATGGATGGACCATATTCAGTATCTACTATTTTCGTATCTGTAATTTTGTATATTTTATTTAGTTCCAAGTCTGTCCATTTCTTTGTGCTATTTTGATATTGCTCTTCGAGCAGTTCATCAAATTGTGCAGTTGTGATTTCCATTTTTTTCTTTATAGTTATATAAAGTTTATTCTTTAGTAGAAAAAAATGGAAAAGATTTATTACAGCCCAAAAGGATTTTGGAGAGGTTACACAGCAGTTAAAAAATTAGCAAAAGAGGCTGGTGTCAGTGAAAAAAAGGCATTAGAATTTTTAAAGAAACAAGCTGTGTGGCAAATTTATTTACCTGCGCCAAAGAAAATAGTTAGACCCAGGTTTGATGTTTCTACTAAGAATGGAGTGCATCAAGCTGATTTGTTATTTTTACCGCATGATACTTTTGGGATTGGTCGTGGACGCAAGACATATAAATATGCGTTGACTGTGGTTGATATTGCAAGTAGATACAAAGAAGCAGAGCCACTGACTTCCAAGGATAGTACAGAAGTTGCCAAAGCATTTGAAAAAATATACAGTCGACATTTAAAATATCCAAAGTTATTACAAGTGGATCCAGGCAGAGAATTTATGGGTGCAGTATCACAGTTGATGTCAAAACACAAAGTAAATATCAGACGGGGCAGAACAGAAATACATAGAGACCAAGCTTTAGTTGAAAGATTTAACAGAACATTAGCTGAAAGATTGTTTGGCTATCAGTATGCTAAGGAAATAGATTCCCAAAAACGTAATAGAGAATGGGTAAAGAGATTACCAGAAGTTGTTAAAGCCATAAATGCGGAGACAAAAAAGCCTCCTCCTGTTGAAACAAAAATATTAAAAGATGATCCTATCTGTATAAATGCAAGTGTAAGATATTTATATCAACCCGGGGAACAAGAAGGTGGAAGACGCAGAGCAACTGATCCAATGTGGAGTGTAGATATTCACAAGATTAAAAGTTACATGGTGACGCAAGGTATAAGAGTTTATTATTTGAAAGCACCAGCGCCACAGAGAGGATTTGTCAAAGAAGAATTACTTATTGTTCCTGCTGATACCCAAATTCATAAGTTTTTATAGAAACCATATGCATCAGTTGTAATTCCATCTTCTCGAATGTATCTTTTAGTGTAAAATGGTGATAGTGTAACTTTGTTTACTGTTATGCCATATATTTGATGTTTTATTGATCGCATCATATTCATTTCATGGTTATATTTTTTCTTGTTAAATAGTGCATCCTTGTAGTTTTCAAAATTTATATGTTTTTTGACTACATAAGTTTTTACACCCTTTGCTTTTTTAATGAGTTGTTCATCAGCTCTCAAAATCGAATATAGCTTGGGTCTTAATCCAATATACTCAGCTATAGCAACACCAGCACATTCGTCTTTCATTTTGCCTAATACTTTTTTATTTGTAACATCATGCATTGGGTGATCTTGAGGATAATCACTCAAGTCATACTCATCTTTCATTTCAGCCATGTCTTTGTATGCATCATCTGTTCTGATGTCTACAAGCAAGCTGTCAGTATCTGTGTATAATAAAGTACAGTTATTTTTGTACCTTTTTTTCAAAGTATTATAATACCAATCATACATATGGTACTTTGATAAATCCAATACTTCCATTCCAACATAAATTGGTTTGTTTAATGTTAATTTTGTTTTGTTTACATGTACTGCTGATAATTCATCTGAAAATTTGATACGCCTGTTAAAGTTGGGTTTGGCTATTATTTTTCTTATTTTTTCATTTTCAGAGCCGTCAGTTCTGACTAGTTTTATATCAGTCCGCTTGCGCAAATATTCCATTGTTTTGCCAAACACAGAGTTGTTCATAAGTTTGTAAAAATCTTTTTCAAATTGTGAATTAGCTTTTTTCCTAAGTTCTGTGTTAAGATTTATGTATGATGCCATCCATGGTTTTTCATTAAATTCTAATACTCTGTGTACTTTCTTTAGTTTCATACCCAAAGATAAATACAGTTCCAGGGTTTTGTGATGTATCACATATTTTTCTTTGTCCATAAGATTTGGGACTAGTTGTTCTGTATTTATCATGCTATTATTTTCTAACAGATCTGTCTGGTATTTAGACAACCATTCTTTTTTTACTGCTAATCTTTCCGGTGCAAGTGGATAGTCATTATGAGATTCATGGAGTTCTTTAGGATATTCCAAATCAACTTCTGCAAAATATCCTTTTCCTTCTTTTGACTCTGGCAACGTTTCTGTTTCCACCCACTTAAAGCCAGAATATGGAAGTGGTTGACTCATTGCCCAACCATAAAGATTATTTGCATCCAGATCCATTAAGAAGTGTTTTTCATCGTTAGGGTTATAATAAGCTACATATGGATTATTTGCTTTGGCATATCGTTTTGATACATTACTAATTCCACCACGCATACCTTTTTCTATAAATAAATGCATGTCAATGTCTGTCAAAAGTTCCAATTCTATTTCTGAATGTTTAAGTAAAGCATCCCAAGATAATCCAGGTGCTGTATAGTAATGTAAAGCATCAAGTTTGTATGCACTCATACATGTTTCTCTAAACGTTTGAAACACATCTGCTAACAGAGTTACATCAGTTTTTAGATATAAATCATGATAGTCTCCAAGAGTTTTACAGTTAAACTCTTTACATGTTTTTTGAGCATATTCATAATCTTCAGGACTTATACTTTCATCTGAGAGACTACTGTAAAACTTTCCTATAGGTGGTAATTGCGTTTCCTTAAATCTTTCCATACTGTCCATATATTCGTATGGATAAACACCTTTTCGTAAAAGTAAATCTGTTTGTTCCCCAAACTGATTTTTGGTAATTTTGAAATCAGATTTGTCTGTTGCTTTAACCAATTTTTCCAAAGACGAAGCCATAAATTGGAAACTGTCTAAAAATCTAAGTTGTCCGGCACTAAATGAAATATACTTTTCAGCGTTGTTTGGAATGCATGTTATATTACCTTTCATTTTATGTATTTTTTGCATGATGAGATGACTATCATATCCTTTGAGGTTGTGAAATATAACAGGTATAGGTGTTTTGTTTGGTTTTATTTTCAGTTTCAGGTTACAGTTTTTATGTGCTGCACCTCTATATTCACCTGTAAAATGACAGTGGTCTCTTACTTTACAGTTTTTACCACATTTTCTACCTATTTCATCCTCGCATATCCAGCAGTGTGTTGCTTTTTCATAATCTTCCTCATTTTGCTGCGTCATGATTAATGGTTTTGGGTTAGCAAATATTTTATTAATGTTGCTCTTTTCACATTCTAAGTGATTTATAAAAAATTCAACAGTATCTTCACCTCTGTAAATAACAGTTTCTTCTGTTTTACCATCATATCTGACAACTTGAAATCCAAATCCACAAGCTTCGTGCACACTTGTGATTTCAGATTTCTTTCCAAATTTGATTGATTGCGGTTTGATTATACTTTCATAATCAGCATATATTGCATAGGGCACAGGCATCTGATTTTGATGATTTTTAAATTTTACAGTATTTTTACCTTCCTTTGGCATTTCTATTCTGCAAGAATTTTTGTTAATACCATCACAGTCTTCTTTGTGTTTTGTAAGTAGTCCTTGTCCAGAATAGCCGTGAAATCAACGATCGCAAAAGTAAGTTTGACCTTTATGTTTGTTTTGGTCATAGAGTAGTCTATTCAGATTTTTAATCCAGCAATAGTGATATTTTGTTGTTAATGTTTTTGGTTCTTTGGAATAATCATCAGGGTTATAGTTGTCATCTATAATTCCTTCTTCATTATTTGGATCGTCTTCGTTTTCTGATTCAACTTCAGTGTCTTCAGATATTAAGATCAAATTAATTCGTTCAATATCTTTTGGTTGTTCTGATATTTTATTTGGAAAAACAGATACCTTTTTATTTTTTCCTGTTATGGTATATCCATAAACGTTGATAGCAAGGTTGTTTTGTTTCTCTACTTTGGTTATTTGAGAAATTGGAGTGGGAAAATCAATACCATCCATATTCAACTTACCCATGTGTTTGTTATAAATAGATATCCTAGTTGGATTATTTTTATTAGGCCACAAAGCAGAAACCAATGCCACTTCCAAACACTTATTGTCTTCATTATTAACATTAATTATTGCTTTTTTATCAGATACTGCTTTTGGTAGAGGAATATATGAAGAACCTTTTAATGGTTCATACTTTGCAAAATTTAAGTAAAACGTTACACAGTGATCAATCTCCAATCCAGATGCTGTGTTTGTAAATCTTTCAAGGCTCTCTTGTATATAAGCAGATGATTCATCGTAAAACTCATTTATTTTTTCAGAGGTTAAAATTGCATTTTGTTCACTGTGTAATACTGCTGTGGTGTATTTTTTGGTATCACCATCATCTTTGAATAAATTTACAGTAAGACCTAATTGAAACTTTAATCCATTCATCTTTGTCAGCTCTTTGCTTATTTGTTTTGTGATAATGGATTTCTTATCACGGAATAGTTTTTGAGGGTCTTTGTATTTCTCGGCAGATATTTCGTATGCTTTAAAATAGCCACACATTGGTTTGTCAACCAGTTTTAATTCTTCTTTAGATTTTCTATCATTAAGCTCTTTCAGTTCATTTATAACATTGTCTCGTAATTTAGCATATTTCTGCTTTTGTTCATCTTGCAATTTATCATATTTCTGCTTTTCTCGTTTACGTTGTTTCTTAGCAAGTCGTCTCTTGAGTAAATTTTCTAATGTTTGAGAATTAACCTCTTTTGGAGTTTCCTTTGGAACTTCTTTAAGAGCATCTAGCCCCTTTCTAAGCTGATCATTATTAATTACTCTTTCCCGGTGTAATTGTAAAATGTAGTGAACGTCTTCGGTACTCATTTTTGTAATATATATCATATTAATTTTTTTTCTTTAAAATAAAAAAATATTTATTATAACAATAAAAGAAAATGGAAAACACCAAGAAAATTGAAAACATTTGCCAATTTCTCAAAGTTGGAGATCACGAACCTTGTAAAAATAAACCAACAAAAGATTCAAACTACTGCAGTTTGCATAAATTCAGAATAAAGCAAAGTAAAGTTGTACCATGTCTAAAATGTGGAAAAGGTACAAGTGCAAAATATCAAATTTGTGTTGGTTGTGGTGCTCATATAGTTAGATTAAGACATAGATACTGGGAAGTAGTAAAGCCGTATATTGTTGAATGTAATAGGCTGAAACATATAGAAATTTGATTTTCTAGTAAAAAATCATATTTTATTATATTCGTGTTTATTCGTTGATTTGGGTGTAATTTTGATAACAAATCAACAAATTTGTGTTGTATTAAAGAAACATTTTATAATATTACAAAAAAAAAGCAATATTTTTATAATTTTGATAACTTATAAAAAAAAAAAAAACTTGCAATCTTCACTACCCCCATTTTGAAAAAGTTTTAATAAATCAAGTAAAATCACCATTTCATGATGATTTATTTAAAAAAAATTAAACTTGCAATCTTCACTACCCCTATTTTAAAAAAGTTTTAATAAATCAAGTAAAATCACCATTTCATGGTGATTTATTATATATGTGTTTATTTTGGGGTCGTTCTGCTGCAATTCGAGGTAAAAAAAAAATTACAACAGAAACCCCAAAATACATATATATACGTATTTAATGTAAAGGCTTCACCGGAAAACCAGATATCACTTCAACAAATTGTCACAATGTTGGAATTACCAAACATAAACTTATTCAATAATCTTCAGATGGATATCCAAATGCACGAGGTATTCCTCTGTCTTAAAAACGTAAAACCCATGTACTACTTGAAAAATTAGATCTTAAAAAGGTCTTTGGTCTACACAACTTCGACCAATAAAAGTACATGTTACAAAACCTATCAGGTAGGCGAGGTTGTGAAAATGTAGCCCCTGATTATGCAGCTTTATTGTTCATACAGGATATTAAGTTTATTCTAGGTTGTATAAGTGCCTACAACTAACAATTAAATCAACTAGGCTTCCTGTGACCTTATCTTGATTGCACTTCTTTTGTTAAACTGATTAATTGTCAGTTATCATAGCAGGAAGCCAGCTGTTAAAATTAAGCCTAAGAGAAAATTATGTCACCTCAAAGAAATCGAAAGAAAACACATTAATTAGGATTTTAACCAAAATATACTAAAAACAGTTTGTTTGTTAAATAAATTAATTTACACTTTCTATATCAAACTTTCTGAATACCACAGAATTATATAAAATAATTTCAACTGCCTATTGACATTTAAAAATTATGAACATCAAAAAGACAGCTAAATGTACAGCATAACAGTATTATAACCTCAATCTTCTGATTCTTTGTATACCACATGAACTCGTCTGAAGTACACGACCCAATAGCGATAGATTATACATATAGATAGTTTATACATATAGATAGTTTATACATATAGATAGTTTATACAAATAGATAGTTTATACATATATATAGTTTATACAAATAGATATTTTATACATATATATAGTTTATACATATAGATAGTTTATACAAATAGATAGTTTATACATATATATAGTACATATAGATAGTTTATACAAATAGATAATTTATACATATTAATAGTTCATACATATAGATAGTTTATACATATATATAGTTTATACATATAGATAGTTTATATATATATATAGATTATACAACTATTATACAACTAAGCATCTATTGGCCATCTGTCATTGGGCATAATGCAATCAGTTCTAACAGTAAATCCAATTAAATATGGAATTGTTACGTCACACTTTCACTGAATTATAGGTGCAGTCCTAGTTTTGGTATCCATTTCTCTGAATTCGCACTTGGCCAAATGACGTTAGTTTGTTGTCCGCAGAATCGAGATCGGACTGAAGATGATATGGTTAACCATCTGAATCATAACGTTAACAATGGTACACGCTATCTCATCAACCATTGAAATAAAAAAAATCAATGATGTGCGAATATGTTATTATTGACATAATTGAAATAAGTATAAAAGTGCAGCTTTCACAGAACACAGTAAACTCCAAAACACGCAACAGGACAAACATGAATGGCAATGTTAACAAGGAATAAAGGCATATGACGTCACAAACACATGAAGGGGTGGCATAAAAGGCCGCCGGAGGTTCAAACCAGGTTCTAGGGTGCAACAATTCTCTTGTTGCTCTGGCTTCTGCCAAGTCATTGAGTACCTTCTTTGTGGCTTTCTAGGCTATTGTTTCTTTGTACTTATATAGACACGAGCATCTTTGATGTTATACTAGTGCTGCCTTGTATATTAGAGAATAGTTCATGGCTGGGATTTCTTTACTTACACTGTCCCGTTTTATTGGGATGACAGTAGGGTAAGTGTGAGGCTTGGTGCACCCTAGAACCTGGTTTAAACCCCACAACGGCCTTTTTTGCCACTGACCGTTCCAAGGCGGTAGCCCTATTGTCAACCCTTATGTGTTTGTGATGTCTTATTTGGCCTTTTATTCATCAGTTGTTCTTTGTTTCTGTGTGTGTTTGTGGTTGACTGTCGTCCTTGAATGCTGCTTTTCCTGTTCGACTTTTATATCTATAATTTAACAAAGATAGTTTACAAGTGATCATGACCAAGGATCTTACGAAGTTTGTAAATAACATCACCATAAAAGTCAGGTTGTGACAGTCCTTGTTTCAGAAGAGATCTTAAATTACTTTTATATTTTGTAAAGAAGATCAGTGTTGAGATAATACATTTTTTCAAAGGTTATGGTGATGGTAGAAAACGAATAAGTTGAGACACATAGACCCCATAAGAAGTTGCTCTGGGAACATCCCCATCTAAATGGGATATTTAACAATATCAAAACTAATATGATCTCTCTTGTCATAGATTTTGCTAATTATTTTACCATTTTCAATAGAGAGATGTAAATCGAGAAAAGATGCGTTATTATTATAAATATTAGCTTTGTTAAGTTGAAGTTCTTTAGGATATATATATTATCAACCATAATAGAAAAGAAAGGGTTGTCAATGTTCAATATGTCATCTAGATTACACGTAACTTTATTCGGTGAAGTGTAACATTGTAAAGGCTTATGATTGATTAATACATTACATTAAAACTAAAGCATCATTTTACTAATTATTATGACACATACATGTATGTTATAGTCTTTATTGAATATTCTACCGCTACTACTTGCTGTTGTTGCTGCTGCTGCCTACTACTACTACAACTTTTACTGCTACTGCCACTGCAACTACTACTACTACAACTTTTACTGCTACTGCCACTGCAACTACTACTACTACTACTACAACTTTTACTGCTACTGCCACTGCAACTACTACTACTACTACTACAACTTTTACTGCTACTGCCACTACTACTACTACTACTACTACTACAACTTTTACTGCTACTGCCACTGCAACTACTACTACTACTACTATATTTTACCAGAATACAGTCGATACATATTTGATTAAGGGCAATCCATCCTCACCGAATGTAGGGATATACATAAATGTGCGCCAAAATCACGTGATGCATGATGATGGAAATGTTTTCAGATCAACCGCTTGGGGGCATTTTTATAGAACCTAGCGGTTTTCATGGGTTGTTTTCGATACTATATTGGCTCTTATGAACATTGAATTTGTTTGAATTGTTGTTATACGGTGCTCCAGCACAAAACGTTATAATGAACATTCCAGGCCCACTCTCCATTTACATCTAAATAAAAGTATGCAAAATGGACCAAGATCCTTCTAACCTGCAGAACTGCAGAGTTGTTGCACACTTTATTGTAAGCATTCAATGTCACGCTGTCGTTTCTGTCATCTTTGAAGTAACACTATAAAGTAAATGTACAGAGGCATGATAAGTATGACCACTGTTTAACTGATATTTTTTGTCAGTTGTATATATTTTTTATCGGTTGACCAACGGGGCCATTTATAAACTATTAATTATTAACTGTTATTGACAACTGGTCGCTGATTAACTATAAACAACAACGTCGCACCTGCTGCACTATTAATGGCAACAAGGTCATTTGTAAACTGTTATTGACAACGGGTTCGCTGATAAACTATGAACGACAACGTGGCAACTGCTGCACTATTAATGGCAACAAGGTCATTTGTAAACTGTTATTGACAACGGGGTCACTGATAAACTATAAACGACAACAAAGCAACTGCTGAACTATTAATGACCGCATGGTCATTTATAAATTATTAATAAGAAGGGACCGCTGATAAACTATAAAGACAACGTGGCAACTGCTGCACTTTTAATGGCAACAAGGTCATTTGTAAACTGTTATTGACGACGGGGTTCACTGATAAAATATAAACGACAACGTGGCAACTGCTGCACTATTAATGCCAACAAGGTCATTTATAAACTGTTATTTACAACGGGGTCACTGATAAACTATAAACGACAACGAAGCAACTGCTGAACTATTAATGACAACGATGTCATTTATAACTTATTAATGCGAACGGGAACGCTGATAAACTATAAACGACAACGAGGCAACTGCTGAACTATTAATGACAACGGGGCCATTTATAAAATATTAATGAGAACCGGATTTCTGATAAATTATAAACGACAATGAGGCAACTGCCGAACGATCGAGGGACCATTTATAAACTAGTCATGACAACGGGGCCACCGATAAACTGTTAACGACAGCGAGACAACTGCTGAACTATTAATAATATATTGATTGCGATAAACTGTGATATTGGCAATGATCTTTCACATGCTGCATAAGAATGACAACGATGCCATTTATAACCTATTAATGAGAACGGGAACGCTGATAAATTATAAACGACAACGAGGCAACTGCAGAATTATTAATGACCGCATGGTCATTTATAAACTATTAATAAGAACGGGACCGCTGATAAACTATAAACGACAACAAGGCAACTGCTGAACTACTAATGGTAACAAGGTCATTTGTAAACTGTTATTGACAACGGGGTCGCTGATAAAATATAAACGACAACGTGGCAACAGCTGCACTATTAATGCCAACAAGGTCATTTATAAACTGTTATTTACAACGGGGTCACTGATAAACTATAAACGACAACGAAGCAACTGCTGAACTATTAATGACAACGATGTCATTTATAACCTATTAATGCGAACGGGAACGCTGATAAACTATAAACGACAACGAGGCAACTGCTGAACTATTAATAATACATTGAGAGTGATAAACTGTGATATTGTCAAATATCTTTCACATTCTGCATAAGAATGACAACGATGTCATTTATAACTTATTAATGCGAACCGGAACGCTGATAAACTATAAACGACAACGAGGCAACTGCTGAACTATTAATAATATATTGAGAGTGATAAACTGTGATATTGTCAATGATCTTTCACATTCTGCATACGAACGTGTGACGCAAAACTACTTATCATAGCGTAGTTAACTATGATTTAATTTAATATAATGTACATTAATAACTAAAATCATCGTGTATGTATAATATGTGTTATGCTATTACATGTAACTTTCATAATTATGTATGCTGTTGTGTTTATTGTAAATATATTATGTAAATATCCTACTCTGGAGGAAATACAGAAATAAATTACTAGAGTCAATAATGTACATTTCATGTAGTCACTGATGTGTTATAATTCATCTTAATTATGTGTAATGCTTTGTATATTCGTGTTCATTTTGTATTTGTAATTATCTTGTCTGTATATATGTATGCTCTCCACTTGGGGTGAAAATAAAAGATCAATTCATATGTCTTCAAACTATAAGACATTATACCAGAGTGTTCCACGGATGTTGCAGCAAGACAGCATGTATATCGATAAAGTGGGTTATCGAGCTTGCTTGCAGCTTCATGTTCGCTACTTGAACGTTAAATAAAGCAAATAACAATAGATTGACATTTCATGCATTGACAGATAGGTCGATTGGAATTCTTTAACATAAGGTCTACTTGACATAACACTATTTGGATCGATGTCAATCGACAATTGTGCCCTTTTGTAAAATGGACTTGAACTTTGGATATCTCTAAGCCCGATATGTACATATATATCGGTGGTATATTCTCAGATACCTTTATTTTCTTACTTTAATTTCGAATAGATGGTTCCACTACTCCAGCCTTTAAGGGTTCTGAGTATTGTTTAATCAACCTTAGGATATGTTGGCTTTAAAGTTAGTTTGGTAATAAACGTAATCTTGCATTACTGTGTCGTGTTCAATATCAGCTGATAAAGATATTATATATACGACCTTATATTAGCACGTGAGGCAAGTCTTTATTACATTTGTATCCTTTTTGTTTTACTAATGTTACTTTCATTTTCTTTACATTTGTGAACTTTTTTTTTCTTCACTTTTGTCACAATGTTTTAATTTGTGACGTATTTTACGATTGAGGTTCCTACACATAGCATCTCCGGGCAAATATTCGTACTTTTTGCATTTTAAATATTGAGTTCTGCTCAACCCGGGGCTGGAGGGCGTGAAGGGTAGAAAGCAAGTTTCACTACCTTTCATAAACAGTCTCAATTAAATCGAGAATTCAATATGTGTTGTATTTGTCGTATTCGGCGATTGACACATATCTCCTGTTATACTGTTTTTTATAGTTAAAATTAAAATCTCATTATATACTAGTACTACACTTAATTTATTGTAGAATTTAGGCTAGCTATATATAAACATATACTTATATTCGTAATGACTAGTACGAGCGCATCTTTCACCCTTAGGAAATGCTTACTTAACTGCCTCTTCACAGTACTTAATGTTACCGGTGTGTAAATAGTCCGGGATGTAATAGATGTAAATAAATAGGGATCAGAAACAAGATTTATTTTCTAAATATCAGTCCCGTACTTCCTGAAATTAGTTATTTATACTAAAATACTTTCATTTGTTCATAATTCATGAAATCTGGAATACTTTACAAAACAAATTCTGCATGACACATTATGCTTTTGCATTTGAAAAGGAGTTTCGTATATCAATAAACATGGCAGATACATGTTTATAGAAAATTGGGAACATGCCAATAAGTTGCCAAAACATGTCATTTTGCATTTACTTTAAAATGTATGCACTATAAAATTACATTGATGAACAATAGTTCATTGCATTCAGCATTCAGCAATCATTCTCCTAATATTATGTATAATTTTATTTGGCATATTTGGAGTACAGATTCTGAAAAGCGTTACGAAACTATACATCGTGAAAAAAAGAAAGAGAACACGGTAGTAGTAAATCAATAGAAATTAACAATTTTCTTGTTAGCATTACTAGTTTTTGAAAATTGTTTATAAAGTAAATAAAACTGTTTTTAAAGTAAATATTTTAGGTACAGATAAAAAATAGTAGAATACATACTACATATATTTTCTGTTTAATTCCATACCAATTGTATTTTAATGCTGTGAATAGTTTCAGAAAGTACCACCGATATATGTACAAGAGGTGTTCAACTTATAACGTAACTCTTTTGTTTAAGATGTTATTTTTCAGCGGAAGTGATTATCATAAGACATGCGTGATATTAATTATGTGGAACAGTCATATAATACGTATTAATCTCGAATTTCACGCGCTTTGCTTTAAATTAATCAGGTGCATACTATTTTCTATTTTTCTATTGCGGTAGGCTACTACCATAAATCAAATAGTTCCACTAAATGCATGTCATAATTGTTTAAAACTGTGTTTGCAATTGAAATGTGCTCGTATGTTTTATTTTAAGACAAGAATATAAGTGTTAAATTAAAAGTTCGAATTTTATCGCAATATTAAGAAATTCAAAATGATAGGACAGTTTGCACGTATACTACCGATGATTTTATAAATTAACCAAAATAAGCATTTTGTTCATATTTTGTCAGACAAAAAATGAATAGTTGGTTTTGCTTTATTACCACATACAATATAAAGATTTATCACATAACATAGCTTCTGGGGGAGTAATAAAGCCATGACTCGAAAGTTATTTCTAGTAATAGACTTGTGTATAACAGTTGCAAATGAGGACAGAATAACTGTGTTTGTATACAGTAAAACATTTAATCCCAATTAGTTGCATGGTATATGATACGGTACGTTCAGACACTTTAAATATTTATCATTACTTAAAATCTTACTTTATCAAATACATGTTAGTAAGGTTAAATTTGGTTTAAGGTGTAGTTTTATTTGTAGGACGAACACGTTACAGCCGCGTAACGTATGTGACGTCATGAAAACTACAACACGACGTCATGATTTCTCTTACATATAAGGTCAATTGACAGAGTATCCTTTCATTTTATCCAACTCGTTTATTAAAATCAATAATACACATTCACTAATATAAGATCCTCTATATGACTGGTAAAAAAAAAAATCAATCTCATTAAAATCATATCCTAATTACAACTTGATACTCTCCGCTATAGGATCTGACAACACTGCCTTGGAGGTCACGTCAGACTGACATGTCATCTAATCACTATTCATGAGAAGATCAACTAAATTCAAACAATGAAATCGCGTGTTTCATATGCACTTCAGGTGATGTTCGAGTGCACTGAACAAATGAAAATCCACGTAAAACACATAGATCTATATTCGAAAAAAGATAAAGTCTTCGTGTGTTATTGCTGTGGAGTGCACGATAAATTCAAAGAACTACACTAATTGGCATGTTTTACATCAATAATACGAAGAAAATCATGGGCTCTGTCATGTGTTTTGATATATATTCTACCGAGATTATTACGACATTACATTTCTAAATAGTATGTCATAGTACGTCTGACCCGCTTAGCTCAGTTGATAGCGAAGTCGGCTATTGACCCGCGAGTATAATTTTGTTCAATTCCACAAATCGGTACATTTTTTTTGTAAATATTCAATAATGGTTGGTGTGTTATGTTTGTCAACGCAATTATTTTGTTTTTTATACGCTAAAAGTTACGGACATTGTCTCTTTCAATACCGAGCGAATGCTTCACAGCGTTTGAATGAAACCCTATATGCGCAATAAAGCAGCCTATACCGAGCAATTTTGTAGGCTGAAATCTGATTGGCTAATTGTAAGGTCATTCTGACGTGACCTCTAATGCAGTGTTGTCAGATCCTTAGTAGTGTAGAGTAAAGGATCTGATTTATTCATTTCATCATTAATTGCAAATATGTGTGTTTTGCCTCTAAATCTTAAAAGCATGTGTTTCCTTTCTTTTCTTATAAGAAAGTAAGTAGTTTATTTTTAATAGAGGAGAAACTCAAAAAAATGCTTGTAGCTGTATTTTCGAACCAGACGTTTTCATTAATTTCATCGTTTTCAAAGTCGAATTCCGTGTTAATATTCGTTGAAATTTTAAAATCCGACAAATGGCAAAACAAATTGCATATTTCACATTTTTACGTTCGGACAGGGATAAATCAGACTACGTACTATAACCTTAAATGACAATATAAAAGCTATTTTTTTTAAATTGTCTGTTGCAGCTGTTTTCATAATGTAAGATACTTGCTTCAAAACATCAGTTTCTACCCTATTTCAAAAATACTGATGAAACACATACTAGTTCGTGTCATTAAGTTTTCTATCGAAGGAATCATTAAACTTGACTTTTAAATTTGAAGAGAATGTCAAGATATTTGATACAGTTACGAAACGAAAGTGTTACGTTATAAGTTGAATACATCTTGTATATAAATATTGGGATCAGCAATCTCTAAATATCGGAATGAATAACAATTCTGGTCGCAAGCACGGGGAAACATTTGTTGTGTTTATAAACTTATTATTGTTAATTATTCCCATTTAGATGGGGATGTTCCCCGAGCAACTTCTTATGGGGTCTATGTGTCTCAACTTATTCGTTTTTCTAGAGCTTGTACTCGAGTTGAGGACTTTGATATTCGTAATATGTGTATAACTAAAACGTTACTTCACCAGAGCTACCGTTACCGGCCATAACCTTCGTAAAACTTTTGCAAAATGTTATTATCTTAACCATGATCTTCTTTCCAAATATAAAAGTAATTTAAAAACTATGCGTCAAGGACTATCACAACCTGACTTTTATGGAGACTTGATTTACAATTCCTTTAATAACACCTCTCGGTATCTGGATGACATATTAAACATTGACAACCCTTTCTTGTCTACTATGGTTAATACTATATACACTACAGAACTTCAACTTAACAAAGCTAATATTTATGATACTAACGCTTACTATCTTGATTTACATCTCTCCACTGAAAATGGTGAGATAATTAGCAAAATATATGACAAGAGAGATGATTTTAATTTTAATATTGTTAATTATCCCCATTTAGATGGGGTTGTTCCCCAAGCAACTTCTTATGGTGTCTAAGTGTCTCAACTTATTCGTTTTTCTAGAGCTTGTACTCGAGTTGAGGACTTTAATATTCGTAATCGTTGTATACATGTAATTAAAAAGCTACTCGACCAGGGTTACCGTTACCATAAACTTCGTAAAACCTTTGCAAAATTTTAGTATCGTAACCCTGACCTTCTTTCCAAAAAAATAAGTAATTTAAGAACTCTTCTGCGAAAAGGACTATCACAACCTGACTTCTATGGTGACGTGATTTACAAACTTCGCAAGATCCTTGGTCATGATCGCTTTCATACTGTCTTTGTTAAACTTGTTAAACGGTTTATCAAAAGAGGTTATGACCCTATCGCTTTGCAACGCACTGCATGGTTGGTGGTGGACCCATTTACAGTTCGCCACTATTATTTCCTCTTTCATATTGCGATGACCGGACAGGGTGTGAACCCTATAATGAAGTCTACCTAAAGCCCAAAAGGACGGTGTCGTTTGATGTTTGTCTGCTATCTTGTCTTGTCGTGCCCTCAATGGTTTATTCGCGTGTTGCTCTGGCTTCTGCCAAGTCATTGAGTACCTTCTTTGTGGGTTTCTAGGCTACTGATTTTTGTATTTATATATACATGAGCATCTTTGTTTTTTAACTTATATTGCATTTTAATGCTGCCTTGTTAGTTAGAGAATAGTTCATATTGCGGGGATTTCTTTATTTCCACTATCCCGTTTTACTGGGATGAAGTAGGGGAAATGTGAGGTTTGGTGCACCCTAGAACCTGGTTTAAACCCCCAGCGGCCTGTTTTCCCATTGACCGTTCCAAGGCGGTAGCCCTATTGTCAACCCTTTTTGTGTTTGTGACGTCATTTGCCTTCATTCCTTTTAACATTGCCTCGTTAAGACGATAGGGCCTTCATTGTTCATCCGATCTTTACCCAACTTTACCAGATGGTTTATATTAAAGAACGTTCAGATAAGTTTGAAAACAGGCTAGATTGGACCATTTACACCGGAGTTATGCCCTTGATTTTCTGAAATATGCTATATTTTGTCCTTGTTAATATGATATGGCCTTCATTATTCATCCGATCTTTATCAAACTTTATCAAATTGTTACTGTCATTAAAAGCTTGGACAAAATTTGAAAACCAACCAAATCGGATTAGTAACATTGGAGTTATGGCCCATGATTTAGTTATAAAATTCTGCAATTGCCTCCTCAAAACGAAAGGGCCTTCATTGAGTCCGATTGCAGTGAAACTTTGCAGGGATGATCAGTACCAAGCTTCACCGTGTTCCGGTTGAATGATCTTGGCAGAGTTATGGCCCTTTAAAGGTTTTAATACACAAACTGTTTCCTGACTAGTTCTCCTGAACCCCTTTCCGGATTTAAACTAAACTTTTTAGGGATGATTAGTTTCAGGTCTAGTTGAGCATATCATCGCCGTGTTCCAGTTGAATGATTTTTGGCAGAGTTATGGCCCTTAAAGGTTTTAATACCCAAACTTAGTATGGATGATCAGTACCAAGTATAATTATGATATCATTGTCGGGTTCCGGTTTACCGATTTTTGGCGGAGTTATGGCCCTTTCAAGGGTTTTGATACACAAACACTTTCCAGGCTAGTTCTCCTGTACGACTGGCCAGATTTCAACAAAACTTGACAAGTATGATTAGTATCAAGCCTAGTTGTGCATCTCATTGCCATATTCCGGTTGAACTTTTTTTTTGCAAAGTTATGGCCCTTTAAATGTTTTAATACGCAAACGTTGCCTAGATTAGTCTCTTCTGAACTCCTTGCCGGATTTCAAAGAATCTTGGCAAGGATGACGAGTACCAAGCATAGGCACCTGTCATTGCCGTGTTCTGGTCGAATGATTTTTGGCCCTTTTAAGGTTTTGACTAACAAACTTTGTCCTAACTAATTCTCCTGATCCCCTTGCCGGATTTCAACGAATCTTGGCAGGGATTATCAGTACCAAGCCTAGCTGCGCATTTCATTGGCCTGTTTCAGTTGAATTAATTTTTGCACAGTAATGACCCATTAAAGGGTTTAATACATTAACATTGTACAGACTAGTTCTCCTGAAATTCTAGTCGGATTTCAACGAAACTTGGCATGCATGATCAGTTCCAAGCCTAGTTGCGTATATTATCGCCATGTTCCGGTTGAATGATTTTGACAGAGTTATGGCCCCTTGAACATAAACTTTATCTTTAGGCAGTAGAGCGTCCACAGGCTTTCTTGGGCATCTTGTTATTATAATATGATCATCTTAAATGTGCTACAATATAATGATTTGAAAACGTGTTTTACAGCCAATACTTGCCAGAAGATACAAGCGACATCCACTTTACGTATCGTAGAGGAACATCAAGGTTCGCTGCTCAAGTTTAGCTGCACCGTTCTCTACAGAATAGTCGGCAGTGATAGACTGTTATGTGAAGGCAAAGACTGGAGTGAAAAAACACCATTATGTGAACGTAAGTTTATCAATGTAAAATGTTTCAAACATGAAAGTTATTAAGAACTCTTCTACGACAAAGGCTATTTCAATTTGACTTTCTTGGTGCGTGATATACATCATTTAGGCAGTAGATTAAGACAAGTAAGATCTTGTTCAGACTCACTTTCACTCCGTATTTATTAAACTTGTTAAAACGTTTATCAAAAGACGTTTTGTATGACCCTGTCATTTTGCAACGCACTGGATATTTAGTCGTTGACCCCCTTATATTTCACCACTATGCTTTCCTCTTTGTGCGATGAAACGGACAGATTGTGGACTCTATGATGACGTTTACCTAAATCCTCAAAGGACGGTAACGTTTGATGTTTATATTAGATACGGTTTGTTCTGTTGTTACTCTGTCTTCTGGTTTTTGGTTTTAGAGAATATAACCTGCGGATTATTATATTTACACTGTCCCTTTTTATTGGGATGACGTTAGAGTAAGTATGAGGTTTGGTGAACCCTAGAACCTGGTTCAAACCTCCAGTGGCATTTTCCTCTCGACCGTTGTAAGGCGGTAACCCTATTGACAGGCCGTTTGTGTTTGTGATGTCACATGCTTTGTCTCTTATAAACATTGTAATAATTGTTTGCTTTAATGTGTGTTTTTGAGTGAATTTTGTCTATGAAAGCTACATTTCCTGTTCGACATGAATACCTATTTTTAATAATACTATATACGTTTATCATTATAAATTGATAATCAATACGTTTATTAATGTAAGTTAAAACTGCAATAAGGTATGGCAATATGAATAGCAGGGTCCTGGGTTGCTCTCTTCATGACAGAAAGAAAAACATTTGATTCGAGGACTCCTTGGCATTCTTGCATTTTCTCCCCCGAATAAAGACACATCCTACATACCGTCAGTGTCAATATAAACCTCGGCATCACTCTGTGTCATAAATGAGGTTTGGGAAGTCAACAGGATACATATACATATTTCTGAATATAGCGTTTGTCTTGTTGAATCGTTAAAAGTGATCCCGCTAATCATATGAGCTATGTGTGTGTGTGCGTGTGCGTGTGTGTGTGTGTGTTTATTGTATGTATGTATCGTATGTATCGTATGTTATGTATGTATGTAGGTATGTATGTATGTATGTATTGTATGTATGTATTATATGTATGTATGTATGTATGTGTTGTGTGTATGCATGAATGTATTATATGTATGTATTGTATGTATTTATGTATGTATGTATGTATGTATGTATGTATTGTATGTATGTATGTATGTATTGTATATATGTATTCTATGTATGCAGTGTGTGTGTGTGTGTGTGTGTGTGTTTAATTTATTGCATGTATTGATTGTATGTATGTATGTATGTATGTGTGTGTGTATGTGTGTAAGCGTGTATGCGTGTATGCGTGTACATGTTAATTGTGCCTACAGATAAATGTGTTATGATGAATAGATACAGTATATCAGCGTGTGTTGCAGCTACCCTTGTTAGTAAATGAATGCATACGTTTGATTTCTGTGTCTCTCATCATAGCTTGGCGCCCTGCCGTAGTTCTTCCGAAGGTTGTCTGTCCTTGGTTGTTCGCAAATGTTGTCCCTCTATATATATATCCAGCTTGGTAGAGACATGCATTGTACTTTTGTTGTTGGTAGTGAAGTGTTTCTCTTCGCAATTCTTAGAACCCGGATAAATAAAACGTGATATAAAACACGCCAAGGATATCTTGTAACTTTTTCCTGTTTTGTAATGTTTGTGTGTTTATTTAGTGAGAAACTTAGGAGCACTTACCACCGTACCAATTAGCACTTAAGGACCGATTTCCCAACATTAAATGTTCATTGAAAACGCATGGAAAGCTTGTTAATTTACTGGTAACATGCTACATGACCGACTAGCTCAGGAATATAAATTAAGTCCCTGGTAAAGCTTTTCGTTCAGTAGCATTGATACATTGAACAGTATCTTTCTTTTATGAAGGAACAAATATTAAACAAGTTCGCTGTTCTAAATTTGTTGATATTACATTGTTTTAGAACAGAAATAAAATCAAAACACAACCGATGAAAAACTTGCTGCAATGTTTTGATATGTTGCCTTCTTATAAAAGCTGTATTGGTAGGGCCACATCATCTGATAAAAAAGTCAATAATTTTCTCATACAAGTGTATGTCTGACAGTGAGTTACAGTTACCTATACATATGTTCTCCTCTCTAAATGCAAACCTCACTCTTACCCTATTGTTATCGTAATAAAACGGGACAGGGTAAATAAAGCTATAACCACCAAGTTATTTTCTCTAACAAACAAGGTAGAAATAATAGGCAATATCAATGATCGTATATATACTGAAAGGAAAAAGAAACGCAGGGTGCGTATTTCCGCTATATATTGTATGTTTAATATGCTACTGCTAATCGAATGATACAGGGCGACATAAGGCCTGTCCTTTTAGAAAGAAGGTTTAAACAGCACTGAACACACCAATGGTTACCCCTTTAAAGTTTCATTATCGTCAGAATGCGCATTTGGCTCAAGCAGGTGAGCAAACTTAGGCTTTAAATGTTGCAATCACTTAGACGTCGAAAAACAATGTTGGAATGAATGAATGTTGTTAAACGGCTCGTCAACACAGTACAGGTTATTTAGAGCCGCCCCAGATAGAGAGGAAGGATACATAGGAATCCGGGAACCTGCCCTACTCTTATCATCGAATAGATTCCTATGGTTCTTTAACGTGCTCGGATGATAGACCGATACACGGGACCGCCCGGTTTACGTCCCCATCCGACGGACGAGGCTAAGGAAAAGTGTCTTGCCCAAGAACACACCGACGGAACTCAGTGGCACCACGGAGGATTGAACCCGGGGCCTCCTGTTACAAATCCGCCGCGCTACCGACTGCGCCACGCCAGGGTACATCGTATAAAACGCAAGCCTCGCATAGAGGTTTATGTCATAATTCAGGCATACGTAAATCAATACGGACGTTTTATTTATCCAAATGTTCACAATAAAATATGCTATCATATTCTGGTAAAAAATATTGCAAACGATTGTCTCAAAATGTTCGTATTTATGAGTAATTGTTCAAAAACGTCGTGTAACACTGTAACACCGAAGCCGATCGTGTTGCTTAAAATAACATAACTAAGCCAATTGACGTCTATTCTTGGCGGGAATTGTGTTCAACGTTTCCGACGTCATTCACAAACAACGTCATATTCGCAAAACAAACGCACAACACTAACTTTGAACAGCAGCGGATGATTCGCAACACGTAAAAACTGTAACACTCACTAAAACAGGCGTAAAATCTAAAAAGTACGATGGTAAGTCATTCATAATTTATCTACTTAAATATAACAAATATTTATTTTAATACATTTTAATTTATAATAATATTTTCAGAATATTGTTTTCGTGAAGACTTTCATCCAGAATTTTTTTTCTATTTTGATAAAAATTGAAAGAATTATTAAAGGGAGTACATCAGGCTTTTCATGGGGGTCTAGGTGTCCGACTTAAAATTGACAAATATTGATATTTTCTATTCTACTTGGCCAAAACATAATGAATGAGCCTAAAAATTATCCCTTATTTGCAAAGAAATTCATTCTGCACAGTAATACGTGCTATCCTAGGTGACGCACCAGGGTTAATTTCAGCATTTTACGTCCGATTCCGTTCTAGCTATATGATGTTTTCAAACTTTAGACCTCAACAAAATGGTTCTAACATCATATTTTGATTGATATAAGTGTTTTATCATGAACTGGAACAATTTTATAATTTAAGATGTTTCTAGAAAAATCCTGATGTACTCCCTTTAAGAAAAATCCATGTTCAGTATTTTGCTCCCTTTTAAAGTTTTGACGTCATGAAATTCAGAGATTTTTGACGTTAATTTAATTTTGCTAATTCAATATAACGTTTATTTCCAGGCCTCTGTCAGCGAATTAATACGTATTAGCGTGCAAAACAAAAAGGACAAACGAAATAAACAAGTGTCTGAATCAATGAAACGGATATATGTACCCAGAGAGAAAAATGAAAACCCGTCAAAGGCAGCTGTAAAACAAGAAAAATACAGGCGCACACACCTACAACAAAAAACTAAAACCGAAGTTAGACGGCAAAATAGAAAGAATTACATGGCATCATATCGAACTAGAGCGACCACCACAGTTGATATGGAAACGTACAGTTTTCCTTACCGAATGGCGAAGTTTAGGTAAGCTGAAATATTAAGTTCAAATTACACGAGGACCTTCTGACCCATTCAATATAATGTATGCCTATATATTAAATTGCGAAGTTTTAAAAAAAAACACCATATAGTGCCTGAGATACGAGAATTGCAAATGTTTAATAAAAAATCAGTTTTGGTATCAACACTGTTGCAACACAATTATCACGGTATGTATTTTAATTAATTATTTTAGCTTTAAGAATGTTATATATCTAAATGTATATAGATGTAGTATTAATTTCATATAGACATAACGTGATTGCTTTAAGATGGACTCATTTACTCCTGTAGTAACACATTTATAGATCTAGTAACAACTTTAAAGTTTTAATAGATAAAATTGTGCATGCTTAGTATTTTGTCGTCTGCTTCGTAGTCGTTCGATGCACTTGATTCGGTGATACTCGGCGATGTACGTCCGTAAGTGTAGACCCGACACGGCTGTGTGGGCTGCGCAGGCTGATCTGGAAAACACGTTTCTCAAATGTTATCATGTCACAATTCGGTTTATTTATGTTGTAATATATTTCCAGGTCTATACAAAAACTGAAGCAAGTACTACCAAAAACACCAACAAGACGAGCGGCCGTGTTAAGGAATATGTCGATTCCCAAAGGAAGTCAACTTCACCTGCTGTAGAACGGTTCCACGCCTCGTTTGAAAATAGCCTGGAGAAGGCTGCATTAGATGATGTCAGGGATATATTACATACTGTAAAACGGAAACCAAACAATGAAGCAAGGACCACTTTGAAAATTTTGAAGTCAGCAGTTATTGGGGAGAATGTTAAACGTCGAAAAGGCGCAACTAACCTAGCTAAGAAACTTGGAATAAAAAGTAGTGCATTACACCAGGGGCGACGCCTTAGGATCCAACTTTTACATTCAGACTCGGCTGCATATGATTACACTAAAAGAAAGACTAGATCAGACGCAATGTCTTCGGAAACGAAACGAATTGTGTTTGAATATTGGCTGAGTACGGATAATAGTCGTCCGACTAACAATAAGAATGATGTGAAACTTGTTCGATTGGGACCAAACGTGTACTCGTCACATGCATGCTACATTCTAGAAAGGTTCCAGTCAGAGGTGTTCATGCAGTTCAGGCAAGATTATCCACACACAACGTGAGTTCGAGAAATGCAAACCTTATTTTGTGCGCGCAGCATCCATCAAAGATAAAGCAACTTGTTGCTGTAGGCACCATGTAGAAATGCGCTCGCTGTTCAAGTCGTACATGATCTTTAGCAAAAAAATAAATAGTATCCATAGAAGTAATAAAGTGAAGGTATACGAGTCGTTAGGAGAGCTTGTGGATGATTCACTGTGTGTGTACGATCTGCTAATACGCTACATCATAAACAATCTTGTTTAAATAGAGAATTCAATGAGTGCAACGTGGAAATGATTGAACTACCAACAACGGAAATCTATACTGGAGACGAAAGAGTTACATGGGAGCGCTATGAATATAAAAACATTAAGATGAAAGGAAATAAGGACATTAGGAAACTTATATTAGTAAAAAAGTCGACAGGGCCGTCGGAAATGTTAGATTATCTTAAACACTTATCATTTCCAGCACATCAATTTCGAGCCAAATGGCAAAACAAACAGTTGAAAACATTAGTAGAGAACCTCCCAATTGGGCACTGTGTTGCTATTCATGATTTTTAGGAAAATTACAAATTTTCTGAAAAGAATGAAATACAGTCATCGTATTTCCAGAAACTAGAAGTATCACTTTACGTTTCAATTCTACACCGGTATGCAATCTTGGAATGTGACGGTGTAGACAGCACAGATGAAGATCCACATATCGTGACGGAACATGTTTTTGTCATAAGTCCCGACCCTACACATGATCACCATTTTACCAGTGCTGTCCAAAAGCTGGTGTCTGAATATTTGACATCCATATCATGTTCAGTGACGGCAATGCATGAATTTACTGATGGATGTAGCAGCCAATATAAGAATCGCCATTGTTTGGGCGATGTCAGTTATTCATCGTTAGATTTGGGATATAACCAACTAATTCGCAATTATTTCGAAACTTCGCATACACGGGTCCCCCAGGACGCTGCTGGAGGATATTTAAAGAGACAAACTGACCTAGCCGTATTAAGAGGATCACATATTATCCAAGATGCCCGCGACGTATACGAGTTTGCCAGTGATAATTTAAGTCAGACAATAGACAAAGCGAAATGTGCCAGACGGATAGTGAAATATCTAGAATGTTTTAATCGTGATCGTAATCGCAACTTCCGTCCCGTCAAGGAGAATAGGAAAAGTCATCAAGGCAAATCAAACAAAGATGGTGAATTACACATTCGGAGTTTTTCGTGCTATTCTTGTACAAACTGTATGACTAGAACGTATGAAAATTGTTTAAACAATAGTCAAATCGGTGCAACGTCTATTGTAAACATGCTAAAAGAAAATAGCAATATGGTATGCGGCGACGTCTAAGAAACAACGGACGATGTTTAAATTACTGAGGATAATATTAAAACACTAGTGTCAAAAGGTTCAGTAATTGCCGTTAAGGCGGAAGATGACGAATGTGAATATTTCATAATGCAGGCGTGCACATCGGCATACACGCTCAGGAAACCGTCAACTGACACATGGGGAACAATTCTGGTGATGAAGTTATCGGTGGCTCATACTTCGATCGTATTGAAAAGAGTCCTCTACACTTGAGGCTTATCAGGAGACTTCCGTGCCTGGTTCCATCTTATTCTGTGCTATACATTATCTCTGAAGTAGACATTGATGTTGACGGTACTTTAACGATTAGTGATTCGCTTCATAGGAGAGTTCTTTCCAGTATATGATTACTCTGGAATTTATACTTATATTATGATCATACACAGAGATCAAATGCTTTAACGACAATTATCGCATGATCATGACGATGCGGTTCATTTATTTATACACCATACGTATATGTTATGTAGACAACATTTTACAAGTCTGAATTGCATACTTAGAAATGTAAATAAATAATAAAACTAGGAATCTACTTGACATGCTTAAAGTTCAAACATTTACCGGTATATCCATTGTGTTTTATAAGTTTTGACCCACTCCAAAATGCGTTGTTACTGTTAGCAAGAACATTACCTACGGGGATCCACCTAAACAGCAAACAGTTTAGATCGAAATTTAATTATTGAAAGGCCTACTGTACCGTTTTTCCGTTAACATTTAAACATCATAGACACACTACACTGATGGAAACGTAATGCATAAATATGAAATACAAGTTATTAACGTGACGTTGTTAATCGACGTTCTTTTGACGTTACAAAACGTTACCCAACATTGTGCGCGGCGTCTTAACATTAAATACAGTACTGAACTGGCTCAAATTTTCAAAGAGGAACTTCAGCATTTATGAATTTCTTGTTTCAACGTGTACTGTGATTAAAACGTCTACAACATCACAGTTGGGTCCTTTCTCTAACTAACTGCACTTTTTTTTTTACAAAACATCTTGGGATTTTCTTGGAATATATATGGAATTAAGTGTGCAGTATATGCAATATATAGCGGAAATACGCACCCTGCGTTTCTTTTTCCTTTTAGTATATACATTACAAAACATAAAAGCCTACTAAAGTCGTAAATAATTAACTCGGAACTTGTTAGAAACAGTAGAAACAGTCACTTTCAACAAACCCGTTTTTGAAATTAGTTCGTTTGTCAAACAATACTATTTGAACTCTTAAGAACTTCCATATGACATATATAAACATAAAATGCGAACAGCCCATACCATGTACAATATCTGATCTTGCTACATTAAACGTTTTGTACGAAACTCAGTCAAACATTCATACACCGTTAATATTTACAAAGCTATGTGCTAATTATAGGGGCCGATTGAAAATTGACGGTGAATGAAATGCATGTTACAGGGGCTATATATTATATCAGTATTCGCTATTCTTAACAGTATTCGCTATTCTTAAGCATCTATCCTTCCCTTCACCTCCTACACCTCTATAATAAGTTTAGAGGACATTGTTGAGTTATTAGTCCCATTAGTATGATGTCAGGTGATTATTATTGTCATGTTCATTTGACCGTAGGCTGGGAACCCCCTATACGTATTTCGAGGACCCTGCACTGTGTTGATGATCCCATCATAATTATCAATTGACATATGATCACATAATTCATATTATCTTGTTCATTTTACCGTAGCTTGGCATTTCATGACAAGTTGTGATTTCGAGGATCCTGCACTGTGTGGACGGTCGCATCATGAAGATGATGTCGAGTGACACATGGCCCCATATTCTCGAAACGTGTGAGCCGAAATCTCAAGCTCAAGCTCAGCTATACAATTTTGAAATTCATACTTATTGGTCATGCACTTACTTGAAACTTTACACAAATCGAGATAAGCAAATATTACAGCTGTCCTGACATTTTTGCAATATAAAACATTCATTGAAAAATGTTATAGATAAAAGAAATATTTAAATTTTGAGCTTGAGCATGGGATTTTGGCTGAGCACGTTTCGAGAATATGGGGCATGGTTTCATGAATATTATTTGCTTTTTTTACTATACCGTAGCCTGGGAACCCCCGACAAGTTGTGACTTCGAGGACCCTAGCCTGTGTGGATGGTCGCATCATGATGACGTTGACGTGGATTGGAAATACCACACCGGAAGTACGACCACCTCCAAGACTGGCCCGGAATACGACCATACATTAGGTCGATCAGGTATATAGATGAAGTATTTTCTAGGTATTGCTGTAGGCCTGTTGTTCTGTCTTGTTTTTTTTGTATTATATTTACACGAGCATATTTGTGTTTTACTTATATTGCCTATTAATGCTGCCTTGTTGGTTAGAGATTAGATCATGGCGGGGATTTCTTTATTTACACTGTCCTGTTTTAATGGGATGACAGTAGGGTAAGTGTGAGGTTTGGTGCACCCTAGAACCGGTTTAAACCCCCAGTGGCCTACTTTGCCACTGACCGTTCCAAGGCGGTAGCCCTATTGTCAACCCTTTTTGTGTTTGTGATGTCGTTTGCATTTATTATTGCTTTTGCCTTCTTGTTTGTCTGTTTGCGTGTTTGTTTCTGTGTTTTGTGGTTTACTGTCCTCCTTGAATGCTACTTTCCCTGTCCGATCTTTTTATATTTCTTTTATATACCATGTTGTATCATCCTTATAAATGCCACGTTGTATCATCCTTATAAATGACTAACTTTAAGTGGAATTGGAGTCGTTGTGTAGAAAAATGATGCGTTATCACCATAAGTACTTTAGAATGATTGACATTGCACTTGAACGTTCAAACGTTTTTTGAGAATGTGAGAAAGAAAGTCAAACAGTGCGTCATAGCATAGAATTAGGAGTCAACATGCGTTATAGCATTCGAGTAGGCGACAATAAGCGGCACGGAATGGAAGATGCGTTATTACATTTAAGTGTAAGTTCACATGTAGTTCGAGGTCAACATGCATCGTTATAGCCACGTTCACTCTTCTTATTGTATGTGTTTGTGTTTAAACATGCAGTGCGTTGCAAAATGATAGGGTCATAACCTATTTTGATAAACTTTTTAACAAGATTTTATAAAGCTTGTATGAACGTGATTATGACCAATGATCTGACGAAGTTTGTAAATCACATCGCCATAAAAGTCAGGTTGTGATAGTCTTTGTCGCAGAAGAGTTCTTAAATTACTTTTATATTTTTGTAGATCAGGGTTACGTTAATACAATTTTGCAAACGTTTTTCGAAGTTTATGGTAAGTTTTACAAATATTACGAATATTAAAGTCCTCAACGCGACTACAAGCTCTAGAAAATGAATAAGCTGAGAAACATTGGACACCATATGAAGTAGCTCGGGGAACATCTCCAATTAAAATTATTTCTTTTGTCATAGATTTTAATAATTATTTCTCATTTTCAATAGAGAGATTTTAAATCAAGCAAAGAAGCCACAGTATCAGAAATGTTAGCTTTGTTGAGTTGAGGTTCCTTAGGATAGATAGTATTAACCATAGTAGAAAGGAAAATATTGTCAATGTTCAATATGTCATCCAAATACCGAGAGGTGTCATTAAAGGCTACAATTACATCTGCCTGAGTATCGGATGAAAAACTCAACATGAAATCTCTTTCATAGCATTACAAGAACAAATCTGCGGTACACAGTTCGTACCCATAGGGATACCAACAATTTGTCTTAAAACGGTAGTTCCATGCCTGACGAAAATAGTTTCTAATAGGAAAATGAGTGCTTCAAAAACTTCTTGGCAAGTCCACATAGTTTAATGGTCTAAACTGTCGTGGGTAAAACACGCTTTTAATAATATTACATTCCAAATATGTAGTTTTTTCTCTAACGAACGATTTTGATTCAGAGCTATAAGCTTGTCTTTGATAATATGATGTGGTAAAGTTGTAAATAGTGCAGAGAAGTCATAAGTACTAACATATGAAATTTGAGCTTTATTGCACATTTCGAGAACGTCCTCCTGAATTATTAATTGACCAAAATAAATTTTCCCAGAGTTTTCATAAGCTTTAGCACACCATTGTTTAACGTGATCTTTAACGGCAGTAAAACAGGCTTTAATATTGTTGTACTCCAAACATGTAGTTTTTTTCTGTAGCGAAAGTTTTCTGAATGAGAGCAATAAGCTTGTCTTTGATAAAGTTGTAAATCGAGGTTTCAGTGCAAAACTATTGTATCTCTTTCTTTATTCATATGCAGTTACAATAGTTTTGTGCTCAGCCCTAGATATAGTGTAAGTACTAAAAGATGAAATTTGACTATTATTGCAAATTTTATCAAGAACGTCTCCTGAAATTTTAATTCACCCAAAAAAATTAATTAAAGAGTATTCATAAGCTTTAGCACGCCATTGTTTAACGTGATCGTTAACGGCAGTACGACAATAAGTTAAAAGTTTAAAAATATATGTACTGTAGTGCAGGCACGAGAAAGAAATATAAAAAGATCGGACAGGGAAAGTAGCATTCAAGGAGGACAGTCAACCACAAAACACAGAAACAAACGCGAAAACAGAAAAACAAGAAGGCAAACGTAATAATAAATACAAACGACATCACAAACACAAAGGGTTGACAATAGAGATGAATTCGAAATAAAGCGGGCTTTATTAGGCTTTTTTATGTATTTACGGACAGTATTAGTAGTAGTGGAAATGGTAGTAGTAGTGGTAGTGGTAGTGGTAGTGGTGGTACTAGTAGTAGTAGTAATAGTAGTAGTAGTAGTAGTAGTAGTAGTAGTAGTGGTGCTAGTAGTAGTAGTGGTGCTAGTAGTAGTAGAAATAGTAGTGGTGCTAGTAGTAGTGATAGTAGTAGTGGCAGTGGTAGTAGTGGTAGTGGTAGTAGTAGTGGTGATAGTAGTAGTGGTAGTAGTAGTAGTGGTAATGGTGGTAGTGGTAGTGGTAGTGGTAGTGGTGGTAGTAGAGGCGCTAGTAGTAGTAGTAGTAGTAGTAGAAGAAGTAGTAGTAGTAATAGTAGTAGTAGTAGTAGTAGTAGTAATAGTAGTAGTAGTAGTAGTAGTAGTAGTAGTAGTAGTAATAGTAGTAGTGGCAGTAGTAGTAGTAGAAGAAGTAGTAGTAGTAATAGTAGTAGTAGTGGCAGTAGTAGTAGTAGAAGAAGTAGTAGTAGTAATAGTAGTAGTAGTAGTAGTAGTAGTAGTAGTAGTAATAGTAGTAGTAGTAGTAGTAGTAGTAGTAGTAGTAGTAGTAGTAGTAGTAGAAGTAGTAGTGATGCTAGTAGTAGTGGCAGTAGTAGTGGTGCTAGTAGCATTGGTAGTAGTAGTAGTGGTAGTGGTAGTAGTAGTAGTAGTAGTAGTAGTAGTAGTAGTAGTAGTACTAGTAGTGGTATTAGTAGTGCTAGTAGCAGGGGTAGTAGTAGTGGTGCTAGTAGTAGCGGTGATAGTATTAGTGATAGTGATAGTAGTAGTGGTTGTGGTAATAGTAGTGGTAGTGTAGTGGTAGTAGTAGTAATGGTAGTAGTAGTAGTAGTGGTAGTAGTAGTGGTGCTAGTAGTAGTGGTGCTAGTAGTACTGATAGTGGTAGTAGTAGTGGTAGTGGTAATAGTAGTGGTAGTGGTAGTAGTAGTGGTGCTAGTACTAGTGCTAGTGGTAGTAGTAGTGGTGTTGCTAATAGTAGTAGTAGTAGTAGTGGTGCTAGTAGAAGTGGTAGTAGTAGTGGTGCTAGTAGTAGTGGTAGTAGTTGTAATAGTGTGGTGGTGGTGTTGGTAGTAGTAGTACCAGTAGTAGTGGTGCTAGTAGTAATGTTAGTTGTAGTGGTGGTGGTGGTAGTGGTGTTAGTCGTAGTCGTAGTACTAGTAGTAGTGGTGATAGTAGTAGTGGTACTAGTAGTAATGGTAGTAGTGGTGGTGTTAGTAGTAGTAGTACTGGTGCTAGTAGTAGTGGCAGTGGAAGTAGTAGTGTTGTTTGTAGTAGTAGTAGTAGTGGTAGTAGCTGTAGTGGTGGTAGTACTATAAGTAGTAGTAGTAGTGGTGCTATTATTTGTAGTAGTAGTAGTAGTAGTGGTTATAGCAGTGGTTGTAGTAGTAGTTATGTGGTGCTAGTAGTAGTGGTAGAAGTAGTAGTGGTGCTAGTGGTGGTATTAGTAGTAGTATTGGTGCTAGTTGTGGTAGCAGTGGTAATAGTAGTGGTGGAAGTAGTAGTTGTAATAGTTACAGTGGTGATAGTGGTAGTAGTAGTGGTAGTAGTAGTAGTAGTAGTAGTAGTGGTGCTAGTAGTAGTTGTAATGGTAGTAGTGGTGCTAGTAATAGTGGTAGTATTAGTAGTGTTGATAGTTGTAGTAGTAGTGGTAGTAGTAATAGGTGCTAATAGTGGTAATAGTAGTAATAGTGGTGAAAGCAGTACTTTTGATAGTGGTAGTAGTAATGGTAGTGGTAATAGTATTAGTGGTGCTGGTAGCAGTAGTTGTAGTAGTAGTAGTAGTGGTGGTGGTAGTTGTAGTGGTAGTAGTAGTGGTAGAAGTAGTAGTGGTAGTGGTGGTGCTAGCCGTAGGATGGTAGTAGTAGTGGTGCTAGTAGTAGTTGTAGTGGTGGTAGTAGTAGTAGTGGTGGTAGTAGTAGTGGTGCTAATAGTAGTAGTGGTAGTAGTAGTAGTAGTAGTGGTGGTGCTAGTACTAGTAGTAGTAGTAGTAGTAGTGGTAGCAGTAGTAGTGGTGCGAGTAGTAGTGGTAGTGGTAGTAGTGGTGCTAGTGGTGGTGTTAGTAGTAGTAGTGGTGCCAGTGTTCGTACAAGTGGTAATAGTAGTGGTGCTAGTAATAGTGGTGGTAGTAGTACTAGTAGTGGTGGTGCTAGCAGTAGTAGTGGTAATAGTAGTGTTAGTAGAATTAGTGGTAGTGGTACTAGTAGTAGTACTGGTGGTGCTAGTAGTAGTAGTGGTAGTGGTAGTGGTGGTGCTAACAGTGGTAGTAGTAGAAGTAGTAGTAGTGGTGATAGTAGTAGTGGTAGTGGTAGTAGTGGTGCTAGTGGTGGTGTTAGTAGTAGTAGTGGTGCCAATAGTGGTAGAAGTGGTAAAAGTAGTAGTGCTAGTAATAGTGGTGGTGCTAGTAGTAGTAGTGGTAGTATCATTAGTGGTAGTGGTGCTAGTAGTAGTATTGGTGGTGCTAGTAGTAGTAGTGGTAGTGGTAGCAGTGGTAGTAGTAGTAGTAGCAGTATTGGTGCTAGTAATAGTGATAATAGTAGTAGTAGTAGTAGTAGTGGTGGTGCTAGGAGTAGCGGATGTGCTAGTAGTGGTAGTAGTAATAGTAGTGGTAGTGCTAGTCGTTGTAGTGGTGCTAGTAGTAGTGGTAGTGGTAGTAGTGGTGCTAGTGGTGGTGTTAGTAGTAGTAGTGGTGCCAATAGTGGTAGAAGTGGTAAAAGTAGTAGTGCTAGTAATAGTGGTGGTGCTAGTAGTAGTAGTGGTAGTATCATTAGTGGTAGTGGTGCTAGTAGTAGTATTGGTGGTGCTAGTAGTAGTAGTGGTAGTGGTAGCAGTGGTAGTAGTAGTAGTAGCAGTATTGGTGCTAGTAATAGTGATAATAGTAGTAGTAGTAGTAGTAGTGGTGGTGCTAGGAGTAGCGGATGTGCTAGTAGTGGTAGTAGTAATAGTAGTGGTAGTGCTAGTCGTTGTAGTGGTGCTAGTAGTAGTGGTAGTGGCAGTAGTGGTGCTAGTGGTCGTGTTAGTAGTGGTAGTGGTGCCAATGGTGGTAGACGTGGTAATAGTAGTGGTATAAGTAATAGTGGTGGTAGTACTAGTAGTGGTGGTGCTAATAGTAGTAGTGGTAGTAGTAGTGGTAGTAGTATTTGTAGTAGTGTTGCTAGTAGTAGTAGTGGTAGTGGTAGTAGTGGTAGATGTAGTAGTAATAGTAGTGGTGCTAGTAGTAGTGGTGGTGCTAGTAGTAGTATTGGTGCTAGTAGTAGTGATAGTGGTGCTAGTAGTAGTGTTGGTAGTAGTACTAGTGATGCTAGTTGTAGTAGTGGTGGTGCTAGTAGTAGTTGTAGTAGTAGTTGTAGTGGTTGTAGTGGTAGTAATAGTAGTGGTAGTGGTGCTAATAGTAGTAGTGGTGGTGCTAGTAGTAGTTGTAGTAGTAGTTGTAGTGGTTGTAGTGGTAGTAATAGTAGTGGTAGTGGTGCTAATAGTAGTAGTGGTGGTGCTAGTAATAGTCGTGGTAGTAGTATTGGTAGTGGTGCTAGTAGTCGTAGAGGTAGTAGTAGTAGTGGTGCTAGTAGTAGTAGAGGTAGTGGTATTAGTTGTAGTAGTGAGTACTGGTAGTAACGGTGGTGTTAGTAGTAGTGGTGTTAATAGTAGCGGTAGAGTAGTGGTAGTTGTGGTAGTAGTAGTAGTGATAGTGGTTATAATAGTAATAGTGGTGGTGCTAGTAGTAGTGGTGCTGCTAGTAGCAATTGTTGTAGTTCTAGTGGTAGTGGTGCTAGTAGTAGTAGTGGTAGTAGTAGTAGTGGTGCTAGTAGTAGTAGTGCTGCTAGTAGTAGCAGTAGTAGTGGTGGTCTAGTAGTAGTAGTGGTAGTAGTAGTGGTGCCAGTAGTAGTAGTAGTAGTAGTCGTAGTGGTAGTAGTAGTAGTAGTAGTAGTAGCGCTAGTAGTAGTGGTAGTGCTACTAGTAGTAGTAGTGGTACTAGTAATAGTGGTGGTGTTATTAGTAGTGGTGCTAATGGTAATGGTAAAGGTAATAGTAGTAGTGGTGCTAGTATTAGTGATGGTAGTAGTAATATTGGTGGTAATAGTAGTGGTGCTAGTAGTAGTGGTAGTAGTACTAGTAGTAGTAGTGGTGCTAGTAGTAGTAGTAGTAGTGGTAGTAGTAGTGGTAGTAGCGGTTGCAATAGTAGTGGTGCTAGTAATAGTGATGATAGTAGTAGTAGTAGTGGTGCTAGTAGTAATGGTAGTGGTAGTACTAGTAGTGGTGTTAGCGTTAATGGTAGTGGTAATATTAGTGGTGCTAGTAGTAGTGATAGTGGTGCAAGTAGTAGTGATTGTAGTAGTAATAGCAGTGATGCTAGTAGTAGTAGTAGTGGTAGTAGTAGTAATGGTGCTTGTAGTAGTGGTAATAGTAGTAGTAGTAGTAGTAGTAGTAATGGTGCTAGTAGTAGTGGTAGTAGTACTAGTAGTAGTAGTGGTGCTAGTAGTAGTAGTAGCAGTGGTAGTAGTAGTGGTAGTAGCGGTTGCAATAGTAGTGGTGCTAGTAATAGTGATGATAGTAGTAGTAGTAGTGGTGCTAGTAGTAATGGTAGTGGTAGTACTAGTAGTGGTGTTAGCGTTAATGGTAGTGGTAATATTAGTGGTGCTAGTAGTAGTGATAGTGGTGCAAGTAGTTGTGATTGTAGTAGTAATAGCAGTGATGCTAGTAGTAGTAGTAGTGGTAATAGTAGTAATGGTGCTTGTAGTAGTGGTAATAGTAGTAGTAGTAGTAGTAGTAGTAGTGGTGCTAGTAGTAGTGGTAGTAGTAGTAGTAGTAGTGGTGCTAGTAGTAGTGGTAGTGGTTCTAGTAGTAGTGGTAGTAGTAGAAGTAGTAGTAGTGGTAGTAGTAATAGTAGTGGTAGTAATAGTAGTGGTAGTGATGCTAGTAGTTGTGGTAATAGTAGTAGTACTGGTTCTAGTAGTGGTAGTATTAGTATTGATAATTGTGCTAGTAGTACTGGTAGTTGTGGTGCTAGTAGTAGTGGTGCTAGTAGTGGTGGTGCTAGTAGTAGTGATAGTAGTAGTAATGGTGCTAGTAGTTTTAGTAGTGGTAGTGGTGCTATTAGTAGTGGTAGTAGTAGTAGTAGTAGTAGTGGTGCTAGTAGTAGTGGTGGTGGTAGTGGTGGTGGTGCTAGTAGTAGTGGTAGTGGTAGTAGTAGTAGTGATAGTAGTAGTGGTAATATTAGTAGTGATGGTGGTGATTGTGGTGGTGTTAGTAGTAGTAGTGGTAGTAGTAATAGTAGTAGTAGTAGTAGGAGGAGGAGTAGCACTAGTAGTAGTAGTAGTAGTAGTAGTAGTAGCAGCAGCAGCAGTAGCACAGTAGCAGTAGCAGTAGGAACAGTAGTAAATTGTGTATCATTGATTTTGATACAAGACATGTATGTTGCACTTCCAGGTCATTATATGTATTTTGAATCATCCAGTCCGACTAAGAAAGGACACAAGGCCATCCTGAAGTCCCCTTTGTACCCTGCCGCGTACAGCAACCAGCGATGTTTCAGCATGTGGTACCATATATTAGGCGTTGGAGGTAAGCATATATTTCATTGTTACAGTTATATTGATCATGAAATCGCCAAACAAAGCTAGCTATGAGAACCATAGCTCTTATGTGTTATATTATGTACCGACCATAGACGACGGTACATAATATAATACCATGCAATTCCCACAGTTAAAACAAATATAAAGTAGGTATGTTGTATCTAGGGTATATACATAATATAGTACCATACGATTCTTACAGCTAAAGGTCAGGTATTATATAAAAGTCAAATATTAAACATCTACACAGACAATTGTCTCAAATATAAAAATGATGTGCATGCATTCTAATGATTAATTTATAAAAGGAGCCACATATGATTGTCATATAAATCGTGTCATGTGATATTTATATAACAGGAGTTTCAAATATTTTCTATAAGAATAAATTCCTAAAAAACACACATTTCATATGATTTTCATGAATAAAAAACCTCAACGTTTGACATGTTTTATTATGACACTGATATGAATGTCGTATTAATAGTTTATATAAGAATCATGTACTGCCTATTTGATGCTGTGATGATAATATTGATTTTTACTGCGAATTCCTTTCGGCAGGAATAGTATAACGTAACCAAAATGAATTCTTTCTAGATACATTCGAGATATGAATCCCTGGATCGATCGAGATATTGCGAATTGTGAAAATGCAAACCCGCCCGCCTTAAATCGTATGGCCAGTAACATGTTTGTATCTAGAGTGACGGCGCACAGAAGCTGCAAATGAAAGATAGCAAATGTCTAAATATTCATTTAATGTTTGAACCAGTTTTGACGGAACAAGTTCTTTTGTTATAAATGTTATTTTAAAATATGCTTTTAAATGTTTTAATCTCGTGTTAATACGGTTGTTGGGGATATTGGGAACGTGGCCAATTAGTTTATATTCTGGGGAACATTGGTAATTACTGTAAGGAATCCATAAATTAAAGGACTAATTTGAAGGATTTAGGAAAAAGAGTCCTAAAAGAAAAATAATACATTTGGGAATCTGGAGAACAGTGGTCATTACTTACAATGGGAAACCATCACCCTATTGGGTGGGTCTCATTGTATATTGCACTAAAATGTGTTCTCATTTACCTTTTCTTCTCCAATATAAACTGCTCTTTACTATAGTTTTTCTTTCTATTTTTCAGATATAGGGGACCTTGAATTGTTCATTAAACCCGAAAATGTGGGTCTAGATAACTTAAACCCCGTGTTTAAAGAGAACAAGAACGTTGGAGAACTTTGGCATGTCGTGAATACGAATATCGACAGACAAACTGAACTATTCCAAGTAAGGAAGTTCAGTTTGATTATTTATTAGTTTCACGATTCATTTTTTTATTTTTTTTTATTTTTGAATTAAATTAAATTGAGAATGTGCTGATGCAAAATGAAGGGGTTAATGAACAGTTTTTTGAATCGCCGCAAAACAAAAGTTTTGATGAAGATAAAGGTTATACAAACAGTTTTTTTATATGTCTTCCTTAATTAAGAACCGTCCTATAATGACTTATTTGTCTTAATTGTCAGATATACATTGTTGGAACTAGAGGTTCGAGTTACAGGAGTGACTTTGCCATTGACGACGTGTCGCTGTATGAATGTGCAGGTAAAACATTTCACACATTTACAGTAGTAGATTGTACACCACACATGTTAGAGACTGAGAGAGAGGAAGAGAGAGCGAGAGAGCGAGAGAGAGAGAAGAAAATCACTGTTAATTTAGAAGAATTTCTTAGTTATTCTTTTTCTAGATATCTACAAGCGCAAGGACTCTTCAACGTATATTATTATATATCCTTAAAGTGACAAAACTCCTATATACACACTATAACATATATAACGCAATTATAAGGACATAAGAAATGTTATAGGGTCAGACCCATCTAATCTGTATCCGGATAATAGGTCCATTTACAGGGACTTGTTTTACCTCACAACCTTTACTACTTTTGAAAATATTATTGGCTTCATGGCCCAATAATCAGATTTTCACCCAACATTTAGTTACCATTTTTCAAAAGTAATATACAAATATGTTATATGACTGCAACACTGCCAAACGATACGTTCTTTTAAACGGCCTTGTAGTTTATAATGTTCATTTGTTTTGTATTTGTTCATTTCGTGTCTGTACCCCTGATGAAGGCGTAAGCCGAATGCGCTTGGGTTTTTACAAAATATAGCACTGTAGAAATGTGTTTCCAAATCTATTAATTTATTCTAACATTTCCTTTTTAAAAGATATTTTGTACATGTATGTATGTTCTCGTTCTTATATATTTATATATATGTAATTATATATATATGGATGGATGGATGGATGGAGGATGGATGGATAGTGTTACTAATCTACTTTTACAATATTTAATTAACTCTCGTGGTTATAGTGTACTTCTCAGTGATTCGGACTCAAACAATACATATTGACCAAGACGCAAAGTAATTCATATTGGAATTATTGTAAGAACGATAAGTAAAATTATCTTGTGAATTATTTAGTTAATATTTAGATTTTTGAGTAAAGAAGGCTTTATTTGTGCGATATAGTTATAAAGTACAACACAAACACTGTAAGATATAACAGGTATTTAATATAATTAATGCGAATGACGGAATAAGTTCTTTAGTCATTGAACAATTATTGAAATGAAGATTAATCCACAATCACTACCTTAACATATACAGTTTCACGGGCACCTTACAGTGAAATGATATATCACTAGAGTTATATCTACTACCATGGAAGCAACTGATCGTTTCAAGTATGCATACTCAATGTCTTAAAGAGAAAATGATAATTGCAACTTCCCTTTTCTGCTTTGTTAGAAGAGCTTGATATTTATCATTTTAACACATCAATCACAGAACGCGAGAAGATCTGTGGATCATTTCTATACCGTTCAAATGCGTCTATGCTTCTTCCAAGTCACGGAGTACTTGCTTTGTGGCTTTCGATGCTGCTTTTTTCATATATGATCATCTTTGTCACGGTTATACTTATATTGCCTATTACTACTGCCTAGTTTGCTAGAGAATATAGCATTGCGTGGATTTCTTTATTTACACTTTATCATTATACAGGGATGAAATACTGTAAGAGTGAGGCTCGGTGCACCAAAGAACTAAGTTTAAACCCCCAGCGACCTTTTTGCCACGTCCCAATGCAGTAGCCCTATTATCAACCTTTTATTGTTTGTGATATCATATAACTTCTATTTATCCTTGTAGTTGTTATTTGTTGCCATGCGTGTTTTAGTTGGCTGTGGTCCTTGCATTCTACAGTTCCTGGTCGACGGTTATATTTTCTATATTTAATTTCCTTAAACATCTTAACAGGAGACAACTTTACAGGATGCCATGGCAATATTCATCATTCATTGATAACCGTTATGCTGTAGTTTACGTATTGCTGTTATGCATCAGTTGATATCCATGTGTATACTGAAGTGAAAAGATAACCATAGGCAGTTAATAAGTTCCGATACCATGTCATAACGTTTTATTTGGTTGACTGTGTTCATGAATCATAATTAATGTGTTATCACTTTATTTAGGAGTATCAATGCCAAAATCGACAGCAACATCAACAAGAGCAGCAGCAGCAAATACCACGGCAGCAAGTGTGCAAACACATGTTGCTACAACTATAGCGACAGCAAGATCGCAAACAAATGCCGTTACAACTGCAAAACCTCCCCCGAAAACTGCCAACAAAACTGCAATACCGACATTAAAAACAGCGATAGTAAGAAACAGAACGGCGAAAATAACTATGAAGACAACCACCAAGACAATGACACAACTCCTGAATACGGCTTTGATTCGCAAGATTACACAAAAGCCAACACAGCTCATTTATACTACGTATAAGCAAACTTCGAATGCCTTATCCACCTCAACGTCTGACAGAATCACACTTGCACCTCGAATCAATCCCAATATTCCCGTGAGAGCCCCTAAACAACAGACAAAGGATAAAGACTCATCAAATCTGGCCTACATTTTGGTCGGTGTTGGAATAGTGGTTGCTATAGCACTTGGGGTTGGAGTTGGGCTATATTGTTATCAAAGGGACAGAATCAGGCATGACAATTTTACTGGTACCGGAGCAGCAGTTAAACTGCTTTATAATGCAACGAAAGCTGATGACGCAGCTTTAAGCTTTACCAACGACGACTATACTCACATATAAAAACTGCTTATAATTTGAGATGACAACAGAGTAATAGTGGCATTTGGTGCATCCTAGAACCAAGTTTAAACCCCCAGCGGTCTGTTTTGCCACTGACCGTTTCAAGGCGGTAGCCCCTATTGTCAATCTTTTTTATGTGTGATGTCATATATTACCTTTTTGGTTGACTGTGATCGTTGATTGCTGCATTTCCTGTTCGACTCAGTGGCCTTTGTTGCCACTGACCGTTCTAAGGCGGTAGCCCTATTGTCAACCCTTTTGTGTTTGTGATGTCGTTTGCATTTTTTATTACTTTTGCCTTCTCGTATGTCTGTTTGCGTGTTTGATTTTGTGTTTTGTGGTTGACTGTCGTCCTTGAATGTTGCTTTCCATGTCCGATATTTTTATATTTCTTTGGCATCTACTTTTAAGATGAGGCATCCGTGGCCGAGTGATTATAGTCTCTGACATGAAGTCACATGCTCCTCACCGCTGTGGGTTCGGAGCCTCATGGGACGTTTGTGTGAGGAAGCTATCCAGCTTGCGGAATGTCGATGGTTCTACCCAGGTGCCCGACCGTGCACACTAATTGCCCGGAGGGGCACCTGGTGTCTTCCTTCAGCAAGGGAAGCTGTTAAGTCGCCATATGGTGCGACTATAAAATCAAATGCATTTCAATTACTTTTAAAATGAAGTACCTTCGTATCTGCTCAACTTTTAATGTTAAAAACACAGTACCATCTCTATCAAATGTGCGAGATTAAATAGCCATGGTATATACAAATATATTTCTTCCGACTTCAATGTGAAATGTGTTATTAAGCAAAATATGTATGTTTACAGACTGTCAGTAAGTGTTTGTCATGTGTGAAGACTTGTGTTTTACGTGTCAGTACTTTTATTGTACATGCCTGTGCGGTATTAGTACTTGTATGATAGGGTCGTATGTAGAATGGGTGATACTATCATTGTTATTCATATTCCATATCGTTAACAAGTTACTTCAAAATGTACTGTTATGTATTCAACATATTTTGAAGATATGTTAATATTCAAGCGTTACATTGCATATTGGCAATTGTATATATACACACTATTTCAGGACCAAGACGCCATATCATGATACCATGATATCGTTCAAGGGCCTGATATAGGGTGTAATATGAAAAGTATCATGTGTTATTCTATTTATCCTATACTTGCCTATAAATACGTTTCTTTTATGATATCAATTTACATTCAGTTACCATAAAAACCTTTAAAATGTGTATTACCTATATAATGTGTATTACCTAATGTATACATTATATTTATAAAGCATTTACAGCAAGTTGTTTTCCCAATCGATGCACAATGACCCGGTCGCCCATTTGTTATATACGTGACTACACTTATCATTTATTGAAATAAACTCAATTTATGTCATCACCTATAGAAACAACATTATTGAGGGTGTCCATTGATCGCACACGAACCGTTATAACTGAACTTATAAATATTTACCAACTGCAATTTGAAGTATAATTTCCGAACAAGCGTTTTATTTGTATTGATTTCAGCAAAGCTCGGGTTCTACAACCTTACCACATCACCTTATTAAAGACAAGCTAATTTCTCTTATTCAAAAAACATTCGCTAGAGAAAATACTACATTTTTGGCATGTAATAATATTAAAGCGGTTTTTACTAACGGCAGGTTAGACAATTATACTATGTGGACTTGCTATAAAGTTTGTGAAGCACTCATCTTCCTATTAGATAATATTTTCGTCAGGTATGGAACCAACGTTTATAGACAAATTGTTGGTATCCCTATAGGTAAAAACTGTGCAACACTCGTCGCAGATTTGTTTTTATTTTGCTATGAAAGAAATTTCATGTTGAGTCTTTCCCCAGATACCCAGGCAGATGTTATTGAAGCCTTTAATGACACCTCTCGGTATCTGGATGACATGTTGAACATTGACAACCCTTTCTTTCCAACTATGGTTATTAATATTTATCCTAACAAACTTCAGCTTAACAAAATCAATATATCTAATAATAACGCTTCTTTTCTTGATTTAGATCTCTCGATTGAAAATGGTGAACTAATTAGCAAAATCTATGACAAGAGAGATGATTCTAATTTTGACATTGTTAATTATCCACACTTGGATGGGGATGTTCCCCGAGCATATGTATCTCCACTTATTCCTTTTTCAAGAGCTTGTACTCGAGTTGAGGACTTTAATATTCGTGATCTTTGTATAACTAAAAAGCTACTCAATCAGGGTTACCGTTACCATAAACTTCGTAAAACCTTTGCAACATTTTATTATCGTAACCCTGATCTTCTTTCCAAATATAGAAGTAATTTAAGGACTCTTCTGCGACAAGGAATATCACAACCTGACTTCAATGGTGATGTGATTTATAAACTTCTTAAGATTCTTGGTCATGATCACTTTCATACTATATTTGTCAAACGTGTTAAAAAGTTTATCAAAATATGTTATGTCCCTATCATTTTGCAACGTACTGCATGCTTGGTGGTGGACCCTTTTACAGTTCGCCACTATGCTTTCCTCTTTAATTGTACGATGACCGGACAGGCTGTGGACTCTATGATGACGCCTACCTAAAGCCAATTGGGACGGTGGCGTTTGATATTTGTCTATGATCTTTCTTGTCGTGCCCTGTATGGTTTATTCTCTTGTTGCTCTGGCTTCTGCCAAGTCATTGAGTACCTTCATTGTGGCTTTCTAGGCTATTGTTTTTTTATATTATATTTACACGAGCATATTTGTGTTTTATTTATATTGCCTATTGATGCTGCCTTGTTGGTTAGAGATTAGATCATGGCGGGGATTTATTGATTTACACTGTCCTGTTTTAATGGGATGACAGTAGGGTAGGTGTGAGGTTTGGTGCACCCTAGAACCGGTTAAACCCCCCCCCCCCCCCCCAGTGGCCTACTTTGCCACTGACCGTTCCAAGGCAGTAGCCCTATTGTCAACCCTTTTGTGTTTGTGATGTCGTTTGTATTTATTATTACTTTTGCCTTCTTGTTTGTTTGTTTGCGTGTTTGTTTCTGTGTTTTGTGGTTGACTGACCTCCTTCAATGCTACTTTCCCTGTCCGATCTTTTTATATTTCTTCTTATGTAATATATAGAGTCTGGTCTCAGCGAGTTTGCTTATTTAAACACCGAGACGGGCGTATATATTGTTTCTATTAAACGTGTGTACTCATGCTCTGTGCGGGTTGACGTGTGTTGCTTGTGCGTGTGTGTGTGTGTTGTTTTATATTTCATATTTCAATAGAAGTTAAATCTTAATTTCTTCAATTCTATTTAACAATATCTACAGTTGATTTGCTGAAAATTTCATTCAAATTGATCAACAATAAACTTGTTAAATTCAGAGCAAATAAATAACAGTACGACCAAAAACGCAAAAGTCACAAAACTAATACCCGATATATCCCAATATGCGTAGGAGATGTCAGGCGTGCATAGCCGCTAATGGTGGATATTGTGACTTTTGCTTTTGGGGTAGTACTGTTATATTTTGAATTTAACAAGTTTAATGTTGATCAATTCGAATGAAATTTTCAACAATTCAGCTGTAGATATGGTTAAATAGAATAGATGAAATTGAAATTTAATTTCTATTGAAATATGTCAGTTATCTAAGTTTATTTCCCTGTTGCTTTTTTAAAGTCGTTCAGTGTACATCAAAAATCCCATGTTATAATTTCGAGAAACTTGCTACAAAGCATCAATATCAAGTGGAGATGCGCATATTGTCGTGACGTTCCGGTTCGATGATTTTCATCTCAGTTATGGCCCTTTGTATTTTTAGTGCATTTCATACTTGTAAGTCAAATAGAAAATTCTTGTCCGGGCTTTTTTCTCTATAATATATGTCTATGTATCTTATAGGAACACAGTCTTGTTGTTTACCCACCCCACAACAAGTTGCCAACGGGGGATATTTGTCCGCCTCCGGCGACAGTTCTAGGTTAATTTGTCCTATCTATGAACTTATTCCAAACGTTATGTTTAGGCTTATAATTATAGAAACACTAGAGTTATTAAATGTATTGATTTGTTGCAAACTGTGAAGAATAAAGAGATTCATAATATAGATAAATTTATAAAAGAAATATTTATTGTACTTAACACATTTAATTTTACGTAGTTGTGTACATATATGTAAGGTTTATCCTTCGGAACTATGTATTGTTGCATGGTTTCAACAATGTATACAGTCTGCTTATGTTAGTGTGAGATAGAGAGTGCGTGCGTGCCTGTGTATGTGCGAGAGGTTGTGTGCGTATTGGCATGCGTTTGTACATGCCTGTCATATGTTTAATTAAACTGTGCATATTTAATTCTGATGATTCTCATATAAGCTACCTATCCAGAAAGTTTCTGTTCAACCTGTTGAATATATAATTTATGATAATGATGCAATCAAAAACTTTAAAATAAAAGCTAGACATAATGCAGAACTAAAGTGGATGACAAACTTGCAGACACCATTTCCACCGGGCCTTAATGATAATAATTATCAACAAGGAAATATTTCAAAAGAGCCTTATATTGACATTTTTGCTATATTTCCATTCGAACGCGTAAATCTAGGTCTCACGGTTGGAGACGTAATGATAACAGCAAACGGAAATCATGTATTACTATGTCAGTCGCTGATTTACATACTATTTTCTAAACAGCCTGGAAAGCACTCGATGCTTTCGAACAGATCCTTTGTATAACACTGCTTCCATAATTCACAGCTATACGCAGAATGTTCTCCGACCTCATATTGACAAGGAGTCTGAACACGTCGGACATTTTCTAAACATTCTTTATCTTAATAAGGGAATTAATTTTATTGATATACCAAGTATTTTTCGAGATAATCGTGTTGTTGATTCTATTCCTAAATATTTCAAAAATTCCGAAAAATCCTATAATTCGATATAAGTACAATAAAGCAAGTAGAAGCATGATTTTCAACTACAGGAAAATAGTGTCTGACCTTGATAATTTTTATATTAAAAAACTCAACCGACGGAATGCGAATGTAGAACATCTATTTGTTACTATGATCCGGCTAGTCTTATCATTAATGGTAATTTTGATATTATAGATAAACGTATTCGGCATTTGTTTTCTGAAGGTCTGAAGTATAGATTGCATTCTGTGGTTGATTGTAATACATGTCGTGGTCAGATCGCCCAATCCATTGAGGATTTTAGTAATAAATGGTGTCGTAGAGAACATGCTGACCCTAACTCCATTTCTACTTAACATCATAATACCCGTACTAATATCTATACAGCTAACCCCTCCCAACTTCCCCCTAGACATAGGTTTTCATTTCGTAATTTAAAATTGGGAATCCAGGAATTTCTTAATATGTTTGTTTTAGTTCGTGCTTATTAAAAAGCCAATACTATAATTATTGTTTGACGCCTCCATTACGTCAATGTTTTATCTCAGGAACTGGGGAGTACTAAATCGTATACTCCACTGCAATCTATTGAAGATAATGTTGTTTCGACACATATCACTCAGTGCAAGATTTTTAAGGCTGGAATAGATGAAAGCAAAAAAGACTTCAACCCTGATCTTCTTTCCAAATGAAAAGTAATTTAAGGACTCTTCTGCGACAAGGACTATCACAACCTGACTTCTATTTATGTGATTTATAAACTTCGTAAGATTCTTGTTCACTACCTGTGTTAAACTTGTTAAAAAGTTTATCAAAAGATGTTATGACCCTATCATGTTGCAACGTACTGCATGCTTGGTGGTGGACTCTTTTACAGTTCGCCACTATGCTTTCCTCTTTAATTGTACGATGACCGGACAGGCTGTGGACCCTATGATGACGCCTACCCATTGGGACGGTGGCGTTTGATGTTTGTCTATGATCTTTCCTTGTCGTGCCCTTAATGGTTTATTCTCTTGTTGCTCTGGCTTCTGCCAAGTCATTGAGTACCTTCATTGTGGCTTTCTAGGCTATTTTTTTTTTGTATTATATTTACACGAGCATATTTGTGTTTTACTTATATTGCCTATAGATGCTGCCTTGTTGGTTAGGATAAAATCATGGCGGGGATTTCTTTATTTACACTGTTTTAATAGGTTGACGGTAGGGTAAGTGTAAGGTTTGGTGCACCCTAGAACCGGTTTAAACCCCCAGTGGCCTTTGTTACCACTGACCGTTCCAAGGTGGTAGCCCTATTGTCAACCCTTTTGTGTTTGTCATGTCGTTTGCATTATTTATTACTTTTGCCTTCTCGTTTGTCTGTTTACGCGTTTGTTTCTGTGTTTTGTGGTTGACTGTCGTCCTTGAATGCTGCTTTCCCTGTCCAATATTTTTATCTTTCTTCCAACGATGTACTAGATTCCCAAATTACACAAACAACCATGTAAAGCCCGTTTTATTTCCAGTTCTAGTTCTTGCACCACTACAAACTACACTAGATCTCCAAACTTTTAACATATTGTTTTGTGGTTGACTGTCCTCCTTGAATGCTACTTTCCCTGTCCAATCTTTTTATATTTCTTGCCATGAAGTTTTTTAGAAAAATATTTTCGTCATTTATGGAACTAACGTTCATAGATAAGTTGTTGGTATCCCTATGGGTACGGACTGGCACCCCTTGTACTCGAATATTGCACTCCCTGTACTGGTATATACTCGTATATTGCTATAAAGGAGATTTAATGTTGAGTCTTTCACCAGATATCAAGGCAGATGTTATTGAAGCCTTAATGACACCTTTCGGTATCTGGATGGCATATTGAACATTGACAACCCTTTCTTTTCTACTATGGTTAATAATATATATCCTAAAGAACTTCAACTTAACAAAGCTAATATTTCTAATACTAACGCTTCTTTTCTCGATTTACATGTTTCTATTGAAAATTTTGAAATAATTTGCAAAATCTATAATAAGAGAGATCATTTTAATTTTGATATTGTTAAGTATCCACATGTAGATGGGAATGTTCCCCGAGCAACTTCTTATGGGGTCTATATGTCTCAACTTATTCGTTTTTCTAGAGATTGTACTCGAGTTGAGGACTTCAATATTCGGAATATTTGTATAACTAAAAAGCTACTCCATCAGAGCTACCGGTACCACAAACTTCGTAAAACCTTTGCAAAATTGTATTATCGTAACCCTGATCTTCTTTCCAAATATAAAATTAATTTAAGGACTTTCATACTATCTTTGTTAAACATGTGAAGCTTGTTAAAAGGATTATCAAAAGAGGTTATGACCCTATCATTTTGCAACGCACTGCATACTGGTGGTGGACCGATTTACAGTTCGCCACTGTGCTTTCTTCTTTAATTGTGCGATGACCGGACAGGCTGTGGACCCTATGATGACGTCTTCCTCAAACCCAAAGGACGGTGACGTTTGATGTTTGTCTGCAATCTTGTCTTGTCGTGCCCTCAATGGTATATTCTGTTGTTGTTCTGACTTCTGCCAAGTCATAGAGTACCTTCTTTGCGACTTTCTAAGCTATTGTTTTTTGTATTTATATATTCACGACCATCTTTGTGTTTTACTTATATTGCCATTAAAAGAGAATAGTTTATGACTGGGATTTCTTTATTTACACTGTCCCGTTTTATTGGAATGACAGTAGGGTAAGTGTGAGGTTTGGTGCACCCTAGAACCTTGTTTAAACCCACAGCGGTCTTTTTTGCCACTGATCGTTCCAAGGCGGTAGCCCTATTGTCAACACCTTTTTGTGTTTGTGACGTCATATGCTTGTATTCCTTATTAACATTGTCATTAATTTTTGTAGTTTGGCGTGTTTTGGGTTTACTGTGTTCTGTGAAAGCTGCTTTTCCTGTTCGAGTTTTATACTTATCTGTAAACGAAAAAGGTCAACGCAAACTTAAACAAAAAGGTTAACGTAACATATGTTTTGGAAAAAGTAGGTAACAGTGACCTAGTTTTCTGGGTACGGTCTTTGCTTCATGAGAAGAAGGTGCTGTTAAAGTTTGGCGAAAATTGGACATGGTTAGGCTAATTTATAACAAAAAGAAAATGTTCAGATTTGGAATGTTCAGGGGCAGAAACTTCTATGAATTCTATGACAGAATATAAACAAGGCTTAGCTAGATTGATAGATGTTCAGTTTATAGCTAAAGTAAACGGGACATTGTGGATTCATTCTAGTTGCTTAGGGTTGAAATATAAATTGTGGGAGGAATTATAGTAAACATCATTGTGCTCATCTGTTCTAAACGTGACATTGGATTATTTGTACTCTAGAGGAGCACTAAACCAGACAATACTTAAAATACATTTGGATTAAAATGACACTTGACACCTTGGAGTAAAGGCACACGTGACAATACAATTAGAACTTTTGATTAAAATTGGATTTTAAAGAAAACTAATTCATTTGTTTTCTGTAAATGAATATATTTCAGTGTACTGTTTGAATACATTTTTTGATTATATTTCGAACAAAATTGTGTTGCAGATGCACTTCCTTTTCTCGTTACATTTTACCCGTAGCAGAGGTAACACCAGATGCAACACAGCCCACAGTGGAGTTCGTGGTCCAGTGGTAGAGAACCGAATTCCAGATCGAGAGGTAGTGAGTTCGATCCTTGCGCAAGATAATTAATCCACATTGTTTAGTACTGGTTCAACCCAGGAAGCCATCGAGAGTGATTCATCTAAGTTGTAAGAACTCGTTTCGCAATCGATGTAAACTAAATATGTTTAAACTAAACGCCCACTAGCTACAGTAATCTATCGATTTTACCTCGCCATCTGCTCCATGTTTTGATTCCTGTAAATGTGGCTCAGACCACAATGACAAAGTTACATAACTACAACTGTAAAGCGTATGGGAGTGGAACGAATGCTATTACTTACTAGTCCTTTAGGGGAAACCGAATTGAAATGAATTGGGTGTTACGGCGCAACAACACATGGAATGTTATACGGTGCCTAACAGGAATGAACATGCCACGCTCTTCCTCCATTTACATCAAGGTAAAATATGAAGAATGGACCTCGAACCTTCCAACCTGCAGAACCGCAGAGTTGCTGCAAATTCTCAAGTAAGTAGTCCATTTACGATGGAGCCACGTTTGCATACGTGGTGTCATGATATTGTGGCTTTAAAGTAGAACACCGCTTGTGTTTGTTGCTTTAGAGGATCCATGTTATGGACGGACAATGAAATGAAGATAATAAACTGGTTTCTACAGACACATAGCAATTATATATGGCAATTATATTCATTAACTATTTATTAGTAGATTATTTGTCAGATGATTTGTCATTGCACTGAATGATATCTGTTTGCGTCGTTTCACTTCGAGCCGTATCAGTTCGCTTTGTGGCGAGTAAGCGGAGTTTGTACGTCGAGTCAGTATGTGCGTCGTCAGATGGCTTCGTGTGGAGTTGAACGGCCTGTCATTGAGTGGTTTGTGGGTGTCCACATTTTGACGATTATGGCTTCCCATACCTGGTCCCCATCACTGAGCTTATCGCGTATGTAGTAACGAGAACCAGTTTCGTGTTTGAACACATAGACGCCTTTACATGTATGTGTCCCAATGTAATCACGTGGCATGTGACCGACTTTTGTGGCGATTATAATAGCAAGCGTAGCTGTGATTATTGAGCAAGCAATATTATTGGGCATAATCGTTTCACAGCAATTACTAGTTTAATGTTCATATAGCTGTTAACCATGTATCGAATATTGAAATTGTTTATACTGTTGTTGTTGTTGTTTGCTCTCTCTCTCTCTCTGTCTCTCTCTCTGTCTCTCTCTCACACACATGCTTGCTTGTCAGCTCGCTTTATGTTTACTTCCTTATTTCTTTATTTATTACTTAGATCTAAGATCGTCTGAATTAATAAATAAATCCGTTCTTTCTGAATTAATAAATAAATCCGTTCTTTCCTCCTTAACCCATCCCTTTAGTTAGACTTTATTTATTATCATTGTAATTTTAAATTATATTATGAAATACTCACCACGAATCCTGCGTGACTCCTCCTTTCTCATACATTATGTATTTTGATCTGAGAAATAAAAGTTATTGTTGTTGTTGTTGTAGTAAGCAAATACAAAGCAAGATTAACAATGGAACAGTTGAACTTTGATTAAACCTGTACTCACGATAAACGCAGTAATAATTTATAAATATGTAGTGCGTTACCACTGTGTATTCGGAAACATCTTTCCCCATCGACCGGTCGTTAATATATCATTCTGGGCTTGGGGAGAGCACAAAAGTCGTCTTTTGCATTAGCAGACGGTTCGCAGCATGCCTCAGAACCGTTTTGCCACGTCTGAGGACATCCACTAGAAAGCTTCTGTGCGCCAATCACAATGTTGTCAATCGCGATCACACTTCCAGCATCGCAGGATAGAGATACTTTGGTGTAGTAATTATAAGAGCAAAAACATGCTGAATTCGATGTTTTCCTTGTTTCAGATTTTAAGCTACACTCTCCTATAAATGAACAAGTAAAGGTTAGTATAATACATCCTGGAAGTAAATGGTCATATCATTATTAGGTATTAATGTAGTTATAATAAAGGAACAATTTAATAAAGATTGGGAGATGATAAAGGAAATATTTAACTAGGTACATAATCTTATCAAATTAAATTACTCACCTCCACTGAACCAGGAACTGTTGTTTCTTTCATTTTGTACATCTATTAAATCAGAAAATTCACGACAATGGACCACACAGGTTTTTTTTAAAATTATTACATATTACTTCATTTTTTTTCTTAGGACTGAAAATAACTTCCCCATTGCAAATCTCATTATTTTATTATAAAGCAAACATGCAGTAATTTTCAAATGTTCTATAATATGCTTGTATATATTTTGTAAGGTATGGCAAGGGATGGTCCTCCTCGTACCCTTGTCTCACCATGTGACGGGGAAATTAAACGGGTCATCTTAAGATGGCTGAAAAAAAAAGTTATCATAAAAAAAATAAGTAAAGCAATGAGTGCATAATGTTGAACTGGGACGAACTGCACGTTATATTTACGCAGCATGGTTAAGAAGTGCTCGTGGATAGGCACATACTGTAGCTAACGAGCGATATCGTGGCAAATTATTGTAGGACAAACCCGTTCCGAACCCCACCCAACTGCCTCACATCAAACACATATTCTTTCTGTGAATAAGCAACAGTTAGACAGTTTTGAAATTCACTATTTATATACAATATTATTTTATTTTTAAAATGTAAATATGTTGGTAAACGTTTGGGAAGTAATGTTCCTGACAGCTTTATATAAAAAATAAAAAATACAAGACACATAATTAAAATAAAAAAATAAAACATAGAAGATTTTATTCATAAATCAATAGGCCATAGGCCCGTGAGATACTACAAATGCATATATACATAGAACATATGACATAGCAATAAACACATTTACAGTTCTAAGTATTTACATTAAAAATTTTCTGCTATAAATATATTATATTATTTGTATTCCTAATTAATAGAAATAACGGAGAAGGTGATACTGTTGTGATGTTACAACGTATTGCAAACATTTCGAACAGAATTAATATAACAATCCCAAGGTGGTAGTGCCCCACAAATGCAGCAGAATTGGTTATTTGGTCTGTCCATACCTAACGCGCTCACTGCATCCGTACGGCACCGCATGGGTAATTAACGGCTGTAAATAGTATTTATGTTAGCTATAGTTGCAAACTAATGACACCATTCAAAATAAGTTTAATATAAAAACAACTGTAGTTATAACACTTTAAAGTTGGAAATGTAATTACCTACATATTTACAATTATATACGACTTAAATAACATGCATATATGATAAATAAAACAAAGTTACATTAATTGGATGTCAAATATGGATCAAGAAGATTTTAATTATATGGTTAAATAATCTGTTTCTTTACTTCAAAACATTTGAAGATATACATACTTAAATTTCTGATGACATTTTCATTTTCGCTACTAAATAGCTGTTTTAGCTTAAACATACTTGGTCTTGTCCAGAAGTACCTTTTTATGAGTATTTTACGTATGTCTTTAAATAAAGAGGAATCGAGATGTTACATTACACAATGCTATTAGGGATCTAAACGACTAATACTAGTATACAGTAGTTCAAATGGTAATTACCTACATATTACGACTCTTTAAACAAATCTGGTAATTTAAATAATATGGGTTGTAGTATGATATTATTTATTAAAGCCGATTTTTCGTAATTATCAAATCTAAAGATCAGAAAACTACTAAACAGATCAACAACAAAAACAACAAAACAACAACAAACAACAAAACAACAACAAAGCAACAGCAATAAGTCCCTCAAAAGTTTTACATAGAAATATTAGGAAATACATTTAAAAAAATCTTCTTTTTTGAAACCACAAGGTTAGAGCTTTGATATTTTGCATGTAGCACCATCTATAAATCTAACAGAGTACACTTTGCCAGTAGATCGATGCAGGCCCTCGTGTGCCTCTTGTTTTCAGGGTTATGGCCCTTTGAATATTTTAACAGTTGGCCTTCCGTAATGGAGGGCATTAACTTGTTGTGTTTAAATTCCCCACACTGGCATTGGCGTGTCAACTATATTGCTCTACTCTATACCTTTCATTTCTCTATTATTTCACTTCATGACCATCAATCACTTATACAGAACGCTCTATAACTGCGCTTATGTTTGACCGCATTGGCGATTCCATATAGCGTATATAGTGCTCTGTGAAGCATACATTTGCTGCATCCCTCGTGTATGGAAATAGTTAAATGTGAATTCCATTTTCTGTATACGTTTTGGAATCGATATGAAATGTGTTTTGTTCTTATAAAATTCCAGGAAATATAAAAAGATCGGACAGGGAAAGTAGCATTCAAGGAGGACAGTCAACCACAAAACACAGAAACAAACACAGAAGGCAAAAGTAATAATAAAAGTAAACGACATCACAAACATAAAAGGGTTGGTGTTTCAGCGATTCAACGATGTGAGTAGTAGCAAACACATGTATTGTAAGTAATATGGGAAACTTAATAATTGTACTGTGTTTTGAAGTGTAATTTGTATGCCTATGTGATGAAGTGAGATATAAAATTGTGCATTTTTATGTTTTCATAACGTGATGTTTGTTCATGTTGGTCCGTTCATGTTGTTGTTATTAGAATGGAATAGAATATTTTTATTTAGAGTTTGTATGGTTTTATACATCATTTTCAAAACATGTAAGGTTATATATGACGGTCGAGTTTTTTGTTGTGGTGGAGGCAGACCACCCACTTTTCCTGGGTAGAACCAGTACTGTACACCTCCCGCCATCCGTAACAATCGACACTTCACTTACAAGTCGAGCTCCCAGTGGGATTCGAACCCGCAGCGGTGAGAGGCGAAGGTTTACAACGCATCGTCGTTAACCATTCGGCCACAATATACAAAACGTGGCCTCTATATAGTGCAATGGGCCGACAAGTTGGACACGTTTTACATAAGAAAATGACATGGATCCTAGATGTGAAAAGACAATTTTGTCTGGTTTAGAACTGCTTTTAATCAATGTAACGATATGGCGTACCGCTGTTGTTTAAATGCGTTCCCGCATGAAGAATCAACCTGTTAGATTGTGCATGAAATACACGTCGCCAACAGTGAGTCCACTTCTGATATGCATCATCCTGCGACGTAACTAACACACTTAATTTTATAAATGTACAACATACTTAAAGTGGAGAATGATCATTTCTTATCCATGTTTGTTCCGAAAAACATTCTAAAAATATACATTGGTTTAAATGTACATACTATGCATTGCCAGAACGGCACCACATAAAATGTTTTGCCCAGTGATGTCATTCAAATGTTTACACACGGTCAGGTCATATATGCGCATTGCTGTGAAATCTTAATTCTGTTTATTATATCTTTATTCATGTGAATGTATTTAAAAGTGTCATACATGTGACATTCAGTTGACGAATAATTATTTGTTGATTATGTAAGAGCGTTTGTTTCGAGTTTTGTTGTAGTTTATTTGGGATATTAGTTTTTAACCTAGATCGGTGTGCAGTCTGAAATTGTTATAAATCTCTTATGAACTCCTTGCCAGATTTCAAAGAATCTTGGCGGGGATGATCAGTACCAAGCCTAGTTGCACCTGTCATTGTCGTGTTCTGGTTGAATGATTTTTTGTCCTTTTAAGGTTTTAATGCACAAACTTTGTCCCAATTAACTTTGTGATCCAATGGTCGGATTTCAACGAAATCTTTGCAGGGATGATTAGTACCAAGCCTAGTTGAACATTTCATTGTCGTGTTCCAGTTATGATCAATTAAAGGTTTTAATATACTAACTGTGTCAGCGATTTTGTTCACTATTTTGGGAATGGGTCCGGTTCCGATCAGATTAGGAAAATCGTGTCATGAAATCGCCCACATTTGGAGATATTACAAACCAATTATTTTAAGTAAACAAGGACTATGCAAGCAAGTTTTCTGTTATCTTTTATTTTAATAAATAAAAGATATGCACTAAATTACAAACTAATGTCTCTGTTATTCTTCATTTTAAAAATGTCTACAATACGGTTTTGCTGTTCATCAGTGAGTGTGTCAGCACTCTCTCGTGTGATCCTCATTAGGGATGACAACGTTGTTTGGCTCAGCCTGTTCCGATTAACTAAAAATCACTAGCCCAATTCAAAAGTCAGTAATGGCCAAACACTATTCAACAAAAAGGTCAATACAAATTATTTAATAAAATAACACTCTAGTTATAACAATTTAAAAGTTTATTTAAAAAGAAATATAAAAAGATCAAAACACAGAAACAAACACGTAAACAGACAAACAAGAAGGCAAAAGCAATAATAAATGCAAACGACATCACAAACACAAAAGGGTTGACAATAGGTCTACCGCCTTAGAACGGTCTGTGGCAAAGTAGGCCACTGGGAGTTTAAACCGGTTCTAGGGTGCACCAAACCTCACACTTACCCACCTGTCACCCCATTAAAACAGGACAGTGTAAATAAAGAAATCTTCGCCATGATCGAATTAAAACATATCTGTGTCGAGTTTGGTCTTAGAGCTGTTGATGAGGATGCGTCGCCATGTTTATTCATTGTCTGAAGAATTTTTAAAGCAATCATTTTACTTGCAACTGCTTGCTTCGCAGAATTAAGAGAAGTTGCTTTCTTTCTTGTGTGGTTCGCCTTTTTCATGTAAAACAACCGATTCCAGTTTAAAGCTATTACTTCCCTGAACAAATGACGATTTCTTGTCTTTTTTCGTCGGTGGCTAACTTGGCGCAGCATGAACATTTTGCTGTCGCGAAATTCAAGCCGATCTCGCCCTTTCATCTATGCGTGTACGTTTTTGTCGGTCGTATTCTTTTGATGTTTCGTTTTTCTCTCGTCGAGTTTCTACATTTTTCTAAAATTAAAACGAAAAATCCCGGGCTTGTCTTGAAAATTGTCAAAACGCAGATCCCTATATGCATACTCATGCGCAATTAAATAGTCTATGTTATGATAGACTTTAAACATCCGGTTTGTACAAAATATCGGAAGAGAATCGTTTTTTTTTTCATTGCTGATATTGTGCTCGAAATGGGGAATTGTTTTTCTTGAAATTGGGTTATTTTGTTTCAAATTGGGGAAAATGTTATATTTTTTCCATTGGGAACGGGTCCGTTTATCGGTTCCGCTTATACGAGGGTGCTTCAAAAAGTTCTGTCACTAGGCATATATCCTTTGAACTGGATGTTACACTGAAATAAAGTAGTGTATTTATAGTACTACTGGGCTCGCTCTCTTAAATTCCACAACAAAAATGAAAAATTTCCGGTTATTTATACCCCTGAATTACCTCCCCCTACCACACCTTTTGGATACTGGCATCTCTGAAAATGTCCTTGTTACAAAACGTTGTAAAAATGATTTGAATAATTCTATGCTTTTAAATTTTCTCGTACGCCATCTGTTGTTATTCGCCTATAATCCATGAAAATGATTATCGATAATTCGGAAAGGTCTTGCTGTAAACCAGATATGAGTGAATGCATATCCCTTAATTTTAGCGGAAATAACACTGATTTTCTTCATTTTGTTTTCGGAAATGTTGTAATATCTTTTAAATGTCGTAATTATTCTCATAGTATTAATATGTTTTCATATTTCTTTACAAATCCTAGTCCTTCAGTGTTTAAATTTCATATTCAACACATTATTGTAGAATTTTGCACAATGTTTAGGGAAAATATTGATCATCCAAAAACGCTATTTCAGAACACTGCCCTTCCAATTAGTGTCCATTTATCATTAAATTAATTTTACCTGTTAGCTTAAAATGTTAATTTCTAAGACAATGCCTTTTCATCTACCATGCTTAAATTCTGAATCATGTAATGCACAGATATAACTGGTAATGTATGAGAAATTTCAAAGGTCTTCGACAAGTACTTAAAGAGAAACAGGCATTTAAAAAGGTAACAGTTAACATACCTGAAAAAAGATCAGGACGAAAATGCCTCAGTATGTATAAGTGATGTATATTACATGTTCCATAACTTTCGTCACACAAAAGATACAGCATTTATGGTACCATCAATGGAATGGTATTGAAACTCTCTTTCATTTGGTACCAAACATCAACACTCAGAGCGAGCGCATAATTGTTAAAACGCGTTAGTGACAGAACTTATTGAATGAACCCCGTATAAGAAAAACAATCTCTGTTTGTACAGACTAGTTCTCCTGAACCTCTGGTTGCAATTCCACAAAACTTGGCAGGGCTGATCTGTACCAAGCACAGTTGTATATCATAGCCATGTTCTGGTTGAATGTTTTTGTGAAAGAGTTATGACGCTTCCACGTAAACTTTATTTTTAGCCAGTAGAATGTCCACAGTTTTGTTTTTATGGTAAGTGTAGATTGATGAAATAAACAGTAGACTAACACCTTCCTGTTATAATATCTTGACAGTATTTCAGTGTTGCGGTACTTCGCTTTGCTGCATCGTTGCAGGTTGTTTGGTTTTCCCGAAGTTTGGTTAGATTGTTAAGCAGTTAAGGAAGGCATTATGATTTGTAAAAGTAAAAATTCTAGCAATTATATTTATGCCGTAGCTTTCGGCCTTGCGGCCTTCCTCGGTGTTAAGCGACGTCGTTTGGCGCGCTATTCCTTAGTATTGATGCCGTACGGCTTATAAGTTCTGAGCTTATTCTTCCGTAAGCCCACGATTGTTTTTCGGTACATATCTTCCCCATTGAGTTTTTCGAGGCCCATCACCATAAAGTCATTAACGCTATGGTATTCACTATAAAAATGGGCAGCTACCAGGTCGTCGTGTTTGGTCCTGATTCTGGATACATTTAGTAGGTGGCGTTGATATAGTGTATCTCCCGTCATATACTGAAAGGAAAAAAGAAACGCATAATAAAAAAATTGCCTATACTGCACTATTATATCCTATAATAATATTTCATGGGTATCCGGTGAAGATAGGGATTTCCAACCCGAGGTATAAGTGTTTTGCCTCGGAACCGAGGCTATGCCGAGGTTCCGATTAAAACACTTATACCGAGGGTTGGAATTTCCTATCTGAACCAAATAACCATGATAGATTATTTTTCTTGCATATCAGAAACATGTTGTGCTTTGACACCACCAGCGACTAACGTTTTGCATGTTTTCCTGCATACCGGATGTTGGCGCGCGTGAATTTTATCTCGACCCTAGGGTGAGATGGAAATATCTAGCCCTAGTAAAATGACGGATATACTTAACCTAATTCCACGTAACATTCCAGATATATCTCAATGTGTTTTGTACAAATATTGCTACAACTCATTACAGAAAGGACAACTCTGCCATGTTGTAGACCTTTTATTCAAAGTATTTTTGTTACACGAAATCCATAAATGTTGAAGTTTCGTTTGAAAAAGTCAAGCCATTTCAGTACAGTGCTTAATGTTAAGAGATTGCAAATTTTAAAGCCTAAATTTGCTCACCCGCTTGAGCCAAATGCGCATTCTGTCGATAATGAAACTGTAAAGGGGTAATTATTGGTGTGTTCGGTGCTGTTTAAACCTATTTCCGAAAGGACAGGCCTAATGTTGCCTTGTATCATTCGATTAGCAGTAGCATATTAAACATACAATATAGAGCAGAAATACATATTATGCGTTTCCTTTCAGTGTATAAGCAGCGCGAATAAAAACAAAAGCATGTACGCGTGCGATCTGCAATATCCCTTGCCGATATGTAAAATTTTAAGAAAATCGGAGACAAATACTTTTTTTCCGAAAATTAAGAAAGTACACAGTAACCGCTAAAATATGCCGAATCAGTGTTCCAAATCGATGTACACACAGGAATTAAAATTGTGGAATTATGAAATCATTAATAAGTGAGTATTTGTTAAATTCTTGAAGTAGTATGTTCACAGTGTAATTATAGGGCATATACTGTTTTTAAAGTAGCTATCCTGCCAACAACAGGCCAATGTTACAACATACGTACACCGTTTCTAAACCTACTGATAACAAGGGTTATCAACTCATAATTCATTTTACGCATATTCAATCAAATGTACTCTAAGAGTCAGTGAAAAAGACTAGATGTTAAAGCGGTATATATTCATTATTAAGTAAAAAAGTACTAAAAAAACAAAAAAAAATAGCAGCTGTTTTTTTGTTGTTTTTTTAGTACTTTTTTATGGTTGCATATCTGTCCCAGAACGCATGCATACTATATTGACAGTACTACAGAATATACATGTGCAACCTGCAATCGGACTGGTTCCTATCGTTATGAATATGATCGATCTCTTCAATTAAAATGAGTATATTGCTTGTGACACTTAATGGTTGAAACCACAGGGAGTCAGTATCTATGTTAAGAACGATCATGACACACAAAAAAAACAAAAAACAAAAAACAAAAAAAGTAAGGATATTAAACATTTTCCTGAAAATATTTATGACGACGATAAGTACTATATTCAGTCAATATATTCATGGAATAAATAGATGTTTGTTTTCAGCTGTTGAAACTGACTACTCTATTCTGTGAATATTTCTTCAGGGGAAATGTGAATAAGTCTGTTTTCATCAAATTGCATATGTTTTAAAACACTTTAATTTATGATTTATCTAAAAAAACAAAATGAATGATCGGAAAATATTTCTTGTACAACTTTGAATCAGTAAAACAAGTGGTTTGGTTCATGGTGAACCAAACCACTTATATTACTGGATTCAACATTGTGCAAGACATTAATTATATAACATAGGTGTTGTAATATTGTTAAACCAGCATCAACACGATTTGTTTTCTAAGAAAAACAGATGTCTTCATGCACTGCTAAACTTTGTTAAGAAATGTTTGATAATGGATAGTGATCGTTTTGGTCAGCAGCACCTAAAATCAAAAGGATCATCCTCTTTCCACTAGCAGTCCACCAATGAAGTTTCGTGAAATTTGCTTTAGGTGAAGAGGAAAAACTGTGTAGGCCAGATTTGTAATTTTCCGGTCATGGTGACGCTGACCTTAGATTTACTAACCTCAATATTAATAATAATCCTCTCACCAAAGGTAGTCAACCCATGACTTTCGAATATATTTGCTCCAGAAAAAATGGAGTTACGGTGCGAACAATGGTTTTCATGATAGGGTCAGTGACCTTGACCTTTGACCTCAAACTAAATAGGGGTCATTATCTCACCAAATGAAGACAACCTATGCAGTTTCATGACATTTGCTTCAGGGAATAAGGAGTTACGTTGTGGCCAAAGTCTTTCATGATCGTTTCAGGGTGACATTGACATTTCAACCAACTACCCTCAAAATAATCAAAAGGTTTCAAGAGATTTCCTTCAACAAAAGAGAAGAGTGCGCACAATGCGTTTCATTTTCTGGTCAGTGACCTTGACCTTTGACCTTCTCAAAATCAAAAGGGTCTTTCGGGAAAGTGGACTTACAGTGTAAACAAAATTTGCAATTATCTTGTTACGGTGACCATGACCTTTGACCTACTACCTCAAAATCAAAAGGCATCACTCGTCAACCCATGCAGTTTGATGAGATTTCCTTCTGGGGAAGTGGCCAAGATTTTTCATTATCGGGTCAGGGCGACCTTGACCTTCAAAATTCGATTTGCACAAGACATCATTCTGATACTTCGTACAAGGTTCCGTCAAAATCCAACAAGTAGCGCATACAAGATCTGTGACGGACGGACGGACGGACGGAAAGGTCAAATACAAGCTGTCTAACCTACCACTTTGTGGTGGAAGACATAATTATAAAGACAATATTTTAGTTCAGATATATACTTTATTAAATAAACAATTAAACGAACATAAACGCCAGCATTGTAAGGTCATTTTACATCGGGAGAAAACAGTAATATACAATTGTTTATTTTCTCTCTCAAAACCTGAAGATGCCGCTAGTTTATAAACATACGATTAAATAAGGGATTTGGGAAGACACTTTTGTATGTTTGGTTTGTTTTGATATCTGAAAATGTGTAAAATAGACCCAAGATTGGAAATTTGCTGTGTGTTCCTTTGATCACCTTTTCAGTATTTTATATCTACATTTAAATTCTGTTTCATAATAAGATGGCCACGTCTCGTAGTACGTTAACTGTCTATATATATAGTCGTAACTTAACGGGTAATTTAACTGTTAACGCCTTTTATTCTCAAACCATAATACTGGGTCTGACCCAACATTTTTGCTGGGTCTTGTTACAGTATATATATACACACTTAGCAAATTATCAAGGGGAGATAACCCCTACTCAGGGGCTCAATAAACGTGTAAAATAAGTCATGCGCGAGAGGCTTGATTAGGTAAATTTAGTTCTGTTAAACATGCATGTATTATTGGGTCGTTGAATTGTTGGGTCAAGACCCAATAGGCAGACTGAGGATCCAATAACAAGGTAAGGACCCAATATATCGAGTTTAATAATCACTTTTGACCCAATAATTTTGTGTCTTTAAAACTATATATATAAATAAAGTCCCTATTTACATATATTTAAATAACAAAATCTTTCTTTTTTGTCATAGTTTTCGACCTAGCGGTCTTTATCATCGGCGTTTATTTGTTGTATATACACGGAAACGGAAATGACGTCATGACGTTGACGCTTGAGATTAACTTATCGACGAATCACGTATGCGTAAAAAAGTGAAGTTATGATTTTTACAATAATACGATGACCATCGTAACATTTCATCATCACGCCATCGTCATCTTAACTTCGTTTCGTCCTAGTCATCATTTCGCATCATCGCCCTTGCTCTAGACTAGTGTTGTTTTGCAATAAGTTAGTAGAATTTGTTTTGAAAGCTATTACTGTTTCTGTGTTATATGTGTAGAGTACGGTGTTTTATACCTTGTTAAACACGGTGATGTTCTATAAGAATAAATACATTTCAAGAGCTACAAGAGTAAAATGAGTATTCTCAAGTGTAATATATATAATTGTACTTATGTTTCATGTTAAATTATTAATGTCTACACTTTTCTTTAAACCAATCGCAATATCTAATAAAGTCAGAATATGTTTATTATTAACCTTAACGGAAACGATACAGACTTTGTGTTAAGTATTAATATGTAAATATCACATCCACTTGAGGGTGCCAGCAGTGGATATTATTAACCCGAGAATATTATTTCGAGGGTTGATGCTCCACTGGCACCCTCAGGGGGATGTGATATGTATATTATTATACCGAACAAATACTCCTATGGGACATCGCATTAATAACACATAGGTCTTAAGCGGGGTGATATTTTGCGCTATCATCCGCTAAGACGCGTTGAGGTTGAAATATCAACCCGGTAGGGTATGGAGATTTTACATGGAGTGCTTACACTCCTGGATGCAATATTTATATATTATATGACCGACGTTAACACCTGGATAAAGTTTTGATAAACTGTTTTGCTGTTTAATTTTGTTGTTATTTGGCGGGTTAGTACTTTCAGGAAATAATGAAGGCATTTTAGTTGTTGTTTTTTTTAAAGGGCAGACTGTGGTGGCACCCAGTTTTATCAACTCGTTTGTTTTAAGCAATTCATAAAAGCACCTGAGAAAATATATACACCCTGAAGCACTAATATCAAAATATGTTTAAAATCCGCATTCGTGGCCTGGATAGTAAAGAATCTGCGTCTAAAACTGTCTCGAGTTTCACCGCTGCTAGTTCGACATGTCAATTAATTGAGAAAGTTTCGATTCTTAACGTCTCACACCACAATTAATTTTCCATAGGGTCCCATTGTAATGTTTTTGTTCGTGGCATAGTGATAAAAAAGATTTTGAAACATGTATTTATGCTTAAATTCTTCATTGATCCAATATCTGCATGTTATTAACTTTTAACAAAATTTACCAGATTGAACTTTTTTTAATTTCATGTTTGCGTGACATCTATCAAAATTTAGACAAAAATACAACCCCGTGGAGATTAGACCCATGATGTGTAAAATGAGGCAGAATTAGCTAGAAATCTTATATCAACATGCATTTTTCTGTGATCTCTTTCTAAAATGCTGTAGATTTAGAACCTGGTAAAGATAAATCAATGTATCCTGTAAAATGTAGAAAAGCGAACTTGTTTTTTTTATCTACCTCCTTCATCAGCGCAGGAGTATTCAAGGGAGATAATAGTGTTGTGAGTCCTTAAGGATGGCGGGAGATAGACAGTACTGGTTCTGGAGTCATATATAGCCTAGCATGTGCTAAAATGAGGTAAAACACCATTCAAACAAACAAACATACTTAAGATATATTTGTGTCAGTGTTGCTTTTAACTTAACCTCATAAAGGCAGAACAGAACATTCGCACTCAAAATGTATGATATATGTTTCCATATTCACAAAACAATACATATATATATAAACGTTAAACATAAGCAGAATGGCATGGCTTGTGTTAACGAAATGCAAGAATCAGTGTCAGAGTATTTCTATTTCTAGGGTCATTAACTCGTTTATATATTGCCCCTCCTGATAGTGACACAGTTGCTTCCCGTGTTATGTGTATTCTTGAATTATTATTATTTTCTTTCATATAGCCGTATGTGAACATGGCATTTGCATTAGCGTTAAGCATTTTTTTTTAAATATTATATTAAAAAGATCGTTACAGCGTAGATTCCACACCGCTATATTTATCCCTGACTCAGAACGCTGCTATGGGTGTTGGATTGTGTATCAACGTCATTTTACTGTTTATACAACAACTGTATTTTAGTAAGAATACCAGGACGCAGTCAAATTGGTATACGGGCATTTTATGGGTCTTCTACTAAAATTCACGGTTACAGTCTATACATCTGGTTCCTAATCGGTATTGTCACTGATTATTGATTGACGTTAAACTTTATTAAACGGTCAAACGGCAATCTTTTTTTTAAAAAAGCTCGCGGCGCCCCGTTAGTTTTTCTACATAACTTGCATTTGTTCAATAATTAATATTAATTATAAGAATAATATAAAGGAAATTGTGTTTGAATATTACTAACTGTTTGTGTGTCACGTACAACTATATATGTATCTCATGTTGGTGCTGTCTGATTTTAAAATAAGCAACACCTCTTCAATCATTAAACAGAGTTGATGAACCTTTAACTGAAGCATCTTCTAAAGCGTTTGAATAGGTCTACTCCACTGACATTTATTCTCATGAACTACTGATCAGATTTCAATAATTAAATACATCTAACATTAAACCCTTTCTTCAAATGCAAATTTACATTGCTAAAACCTGAGATTACCTTTAAAGACACTAATCTTTCAATCCAATTGCTATTATATTATCATTAAGTTGTCTTTTTGTTTATAACTATGATAATTTACCAATTCTTCCTATTGTAACCATGCTATTTTCCCAATTCCTCACATTCTAATCATGAAACAATATTCTATTTAGTGATCCATTATACTTACTATTTCAGCTGTCTATCATATTCATAATATAACATTATACAACACAGATGTCAAAATTAAAAACATGTTCATTTTGTCTCATGAGGACTGGTTTATCTATTTCTCAAATGTTTCATGATAAATGTGTTTTGATTGTTGACAATTACAAATAAAAAGCTTCTAACATCTACAAACTGTTCGTTTATTTTTTATCATATTCATTCTCCTTACTCTTTTCTTATGTAACTGTTCTGACAGGCTTGTGTCACTGTTTTCTTGTTTCTTATGTAATACCATGATCGTTTACAGTTAAGGTTAGGACACAGATTGGTATACTATTGCAGACGAGTTTAACTATAGGTATACTGTATGCAATAAAACCTGCTACTCATATGTTTTTAATGAAGACAATGATAGACTGCACAATAAAAAAAATGACAGCCAATGTCAGCTGACCTGAGCAAGTATTAATTATCTACGATATTTAAAGGGACTGGGGTCGATCTAGACGAATAATAGATTATAAAGGGGGTACATCCGGCTTTTCGTCGCGGGGGTTGATGGGGTGGGTCTTTGGGTTCGACTCAAAATTTACATATAGTGATGTTTTCTATTTTAAAGTGCCTAAACATAATGAATAACGTAAAAAGCTAATATACAAGGACATTCATTTTGCTCAGTTATATGTTTTTTTCAGAATACGCGTAAAGGTTGGGAGTATATAATACATAGAATATGTGTTGGTTTGTCGGGAATGTAGTATTTATTTTCATCTCGAAGTGAGAAGTGAGAAAATATGTTTTCTCACTTCTGGTTGAAAATAAATCGTATATTCACTCCAAACCAACAAATGTCATTCTATTTATTAAGAATTGGAACATATTAAAATTTGAGAATTATCTAGAAAATTCTGATATTCCACTTTTAATACTAATATAAATGAAATATTCGGTTTCAAATAAAACGTGCAATTGCCAAATATGTCCCTCATCCGTGTTTTGTCTCTTTGATCTGGAAATCTCCACGACTCGGCGTGTTTTTGTTGTATGAATCATAAGTAATACGCAGGAAATATATCTCGTGACTTGTGGCACATATGCGTTACTTTATTATTAGTTGCATGCTACTTTCATTTGTGAATCATCTTATTTACATATGTGCCACATTGGTAAATGATACATATGTGCCACATTGGTAAATGATACATATGTGTCACATATGTTGTTTTTTAATTGGGGTTTTAGGGAGCACCAACACATGAACGGTTATATGGCGCCTAACATGAATGAACATGCCAGGCTCATCCTCCATGTACATCAAGATAAAATATGGAGAATGGGCCTAGGAACTTCTCACCTGCAGAACTGCAAAGTTGCTGCAAATTATATTGTAGACACTCAATTTACGCTGGAGCCAATTTATTGTTTTTCTCCCACTGCTCTAGAGATGGCACATTAAACAATGCAGGGGTCATGATGAAGATCTTTAATGAGCATGAACAAAAAATGATAAAAAGAACAGGAATGTGTGGGGAGGGGGGAGGTTCTACCCCTCCAACGGGATCTGCAGTGGCCATATTATATGCCCGGAACCAAACGGGGCCCCCGAAACCACACGGGGCGTCGATACATTAAACATGTGTTGCTTTCATGTGAAATACATATGTGGAATACATATGTGGCACATGTGTAGAACATACATGCATTTCCTGCCTAGATACCTTTCCAGTGTATGAGACTTGGCTTTAAGAAACACGTGTTTTATGATCGAAGAAGATTTGTTATATTACAAACCAAACTGTTAGCAATGTTTTAAATGAAAAATAAGCTATTTTTATTATATTTATATTGCACATTATTGTATATTGAAAAGTATTTGTTGATACAATGCCATCTAAATCGTCTCCAGTACCTTTAACTTCAGCCAATGTCCAGATAACGAGAAATATTATGCTGGAGTTGACAAACGGTATAATTGTGCATCTCTGGCAAGTACGATTGAAGTATAATTGATCCACGTATGAATACAATAGAATTATTACTAGAGTAACTGGTGCTGGAAGTTGTATCACCTCGAGTAGGTAAATGCCAGATCAAGGATCACACGAGAGGCGGTGTGGGATCCTGATCTGGCATTTACCTACGAGAGGTGATACAAACTTCAGAACACGTTACTCTAGTAATGATTCTTTTATTATATACCTCTTACACATTATTAACATATAAATATTTGCATTGCTATTGCATACACATTCAATAAAGCATATTATTTCTCGATAAAGTGCAGCGGGAAAATGTATGTAGTTTTGAGGTGTTGGTGTTCATTGGTCTGACCTATTTGTTTTGTTTGTATTACGTAACGTTGTCTTGAAGTTCTCGCGCATAGTGGCGTACAACTTGCTTGACGTCTCACACCACAATTAATTGTCCATAGGGTCCCATTGTAATGTTTTTGTTCGTGGCATAGAGATAAAAAAGATGTTGCAACATGTATTTATGCTTAAATTCTTCATTGATCCAATATCTGCATGCTATTAACTTTTAATGAATATTTACCAGACTGAACTTTTTTTAATTTCATGTTTGCGTGACACCTATCAAAATTTAGACAAAAATACAACTCCGTGGAGATAAGACCCATGATGTGTAAAATGAGGCAGAATTAGCTAGATATCTTATATCAACATGCATTTTTCTGGGATCTCTTCCTCAAATGCTGTAGATTTAGAACCTGGTAAAGATAAATCAATGTATCCTGTAAAATGTAGAAAAGCGAACTTGTTTTTCTTTATCTACCTCCTTCATCTGTAGGGCAGGAGTATTCAAGAGAGATAATAGTGGTGTGAGTCCTTAAATCATTGGAAAAACCGCTGTTCTATTTTTAGTAAGATAGTGATAACCTGTAGCGTGATACAGGTTGTTGTATTCCATTGTACGAAAATGAAGGTACTATGTATATATTATTGATAGGTATATAATAAAGACAGTTTGATGCCTTCTTCATTACTGCACTTCTTCATATATGTAATAAAACAAACGTCAGAAGTATATTAATTTATAATGCACTGTTAATGTATACAGCGATAATTAACAGGCCCTTCTATAGGCTTTGTTATATTTTTGAAAGTCAGCATTTTTGCTTGAAGACAAAATAATTTAGAATTGTATACATTATTTTATTTTACCATGTGTATTGAATCATGAATAGAAACATATAGCATGTTTCTAAATCTTGGTTGCATTTATATACTTCAGCCGATTTTAAAATAATGTATCATATGTGTTGAGATTTCTCTTTTAAAGAGATATCGAGCTAGATAACTATGTTTTAAACCCAATGGCAACGCGATGGCGAAACCGAGGCTTGTATTCAAAAAGCAACTTTTGCGTAAAAATTGCTTAAGTCAAACTTTAAGATGTTTACATATTTTTAAATCTCTTCATTAACATCTTAGGGACAGTGAAAACCATCTCTTTTAAGATATATATTTAGCTGTAGATTTTATTTATCCATAACTGTATTAGCAATATTAAGAAAACGTCTTCAATCGATAGAAAAAAGGTGTTAATTTTATTTTTTTTATATCAAATTTGACTTGAGTTAAGATATTGCTGAGCAGGTTATGAATACGGACCCAGGTGATCGGATTATCGTTAAAAAACAGATTCATCCGGTATGGTTTTGTTTCATAATTTTCCTAATATTTGACCAATTGTGTTCACCTACAGAATAAGCTATTGCCTCTGCCGCAAAGGGTATTTTGATTCATCCAGTACTTTTGAGATTAGCCCTCCCAAAGGTATACGACCATTCCCATTTTTTTAATTTCCAAGACTTTGAGAGGGCTAATCTCAGGAAGTGCTAAATGAAAAGAACTATTGTTCGCGGCGGAGGGAAGAGCCCACTTTGTACGAGTAGTTGTGGCGACGGCGGGAAGAGCCCACTGTGTACGAGTAGTTGTGGCGGCGGAGGGAAGAACCCACTTTGCACGAGAAGATTTGCTTTGATTAAACGGATGCGTTAAATATTAAGAAAGTTATGAAGGAAAAACATATCTGAATCGAGTGCTTCGTTGTCAATTGTTTGCCGTGAACGCAATCAAAAAGCCAAACACAAACTCTGATTGCACTGGACGGCCTTTAAAAACACTAAAGAAATGCCAGCATTTCGAGGGTTCACTGCACCACTGTAGTAACCACATATAAATAAGTAAGACGATACAGCTGTGTTGCCCTGAACCCTCGATTTACTATCCCGTTGTTTTTTTAATTTGTTAAACACATTTACCCCAACATAAGAACCCTTTATTGACTGATAATACTCCTTTGTCGTTTGATACCGCTCATTCATAATTAATATAACTAATATAACGCATGTGATAGGGCCTCCTCACAGTAATTAACCTTTGACATGTCAAAGCCGCAGAAAGACACGTCTCTTCTGACCACCTGGCCATGACTGTTAAAGTATATAAACAGGCAAAGGATTGCGAACATTGCACAAGTTTCAAGTTTCGGAACTGTAGTCACAAGGTAGGTGGTTCTTCCATTTTAAAGACATATTTCAAATGTACTCGCCGTTACGTCATACATGTCATGTACATTAACAATACTTTCTAGGGTATCCAAGTAGGGGTTACTTCTGCTACCTTTTTCATAATTCATATTAGAAAACATTTCATTCCGGCAAATTATCATTGAATTCTATACGAGACAGTTCGATTCATTGTTAGACCTCAACGTTTTCATAACAATTTTAGTTCTGCATTTTGCTTACCATATAATGCAGACAGTTTGAAATAATAGCCTACACGAGTGAGTATAAAACCTTGCAGACAAGGTGTTTCAATGATGGTTCTCAATTCATCACTCGTGAAACAATGTTTCAAATTTGTACTATCATTAATTGAGTCTTAAAATATGCTTCTTTTAATGGTTTGAATTTTAGTAGCCACGAGTTGTTTGTTATACACTACAAATTCTCAGTTTTAATGGCAACGTTTTATTGTAGAACTTTCAATTCTGAATCTTAATGGCAACACTTGAATTAATAATTTTTAATGGCAACGCGTTATTCTACCACTGCACATTCTGAATTCTAATGGCAACGCGTTATTATACCTCTGCACATTCTGAATTTTGATGGCAACGCGTTATTCTACCACTGCACATTCTGAATTTTAATGGCAATGCGTTATTATACCTCTGCACATTCTGAAGACTTTATTTATCGTGTTAATGGTACCAAATTAAAAACAGTCTGTTATTAAAACTAATAACACAACTGAAAACGTGTTAAGTTTAATTAATATCAAAATAAAACAATGTCATTGATTCAGTTTTGCAATTTCAACGACGATATATTTTAGTAACATGATAATGACAGTATTTTGTCCGTTTTGATCGATAATTGGTAAAACAATCAACTGTTGGTTTGCATATGAAAGAAAATAACCCATCAAATAACGTCAAAAGTGCACTACAAACCCGTTTATCAGAACTCTGTCCATGTGATTAGGTCATAGAATAATGTAATGTGTGTGTGGCAATTAAAAGTATATGTTTATACAAGGGTTTTTAAAATAACCACGATTGAATATGCGTAAGATGAATTTTTAATTCGAAGCTCCAGTTTTGGCGTTTGGCCTAGCTTTTAAAAGCAGTTTACATTTTGTCTTTAGAGTATGGATTCTCAAAATATGTAAGTTATGTTTATACTCGTCGTCAGTAGGTTTGGAAACGGTGTGCATATGTTGTGAAATGCGCCTGTTGATGGCGGGATAGGGACTTTAATGATCTATACATTCATACTTTGCATCCATATGGAAATTTATATAGAGAGATTTGGAATATCATATTTGCAACAAGGTGGCCATAATCAGGGGTGCCATGCCAAGGTCTGCATCACGATGTTAAATGTGTTGCTAAAATACTAAGATATTTGCATGTATTATTTACTACTATTTAGAACTTAAAAAAGTTTTGTTTTCAGACCATTTGCTTAAAAAATAAACGCATTTAATTTTAACATTATTGTATTAGTCAACACACTTTAAATTTTAACTAGAATTTAAAAAAGTTGAAATTCTAGTTAAAATTTAAAGTGTGTTTACTAGTACAATAATGTTAAAATTAAATGCGATTATTTTTAAAGCAAATGGTCCGAAAAAACAAAAGAACAAGTTATGCAAAATTAATTGATACCAAGTAAAACATCTAAATTCTTGTGTTTTTTTCAGCCTTAATCATGAAGGTTCTTTTTCTCCTGGCGGCCAGTTTGGCTGTTGCAAGCGCCTCTTACGGCAAACAGATCAAATCTTACGGAGGCGGTAAAGGAGGTTACGGTGGTGGTTATGGTGGTGGATACGGAGGAGGATTTGGAAGTGGCAAGGGAGGTTACGGTGGAGGATTCGGAGGTGGATTCGGAGGCGGCAAGGGAGGTTACGGAGGTGGATACGGAGGTGGATTCGGAGGCGGCAAGGGAGGTTACGGAGGTGGATTTGGAGGAGGCAAGGGAGGTTACGGAGGCGGTCTTGTATTAGGAGGTGGTTATGGAGGTGGTAAGGGAGGTTACGGAGGTGGATACGGAGGTGGATTCGGAGGTGGATTCGGAGGCGGTAAGGGAGGTTACGGAGGTGGATACGGAGGCGGTAAGGGAGGTTACGGAGGCGGTCTTGTATTAGGAGGTGGTTATGGAGGCGGTAAGGGAGGTTACGGAGGTGGATTCGGAGGTGGATTCGGAGGCGGTAAGGGAGGTTACGGAGGTGGATACGGAGGTGGTTACGGAGGTGGATTTGGAGGTGGAAACGGAGGTGGATTCGGAGGCGGCAAGGGAGGTTACAGAAGCGTTGTGGTATCGGGAGGTGGTTATGGAGGCGGTAAGGGAGGTTACGGAGGTGGATACGGAGGTGGTAACGGTGGTGGATTCGGAGGTGGATACGGAGGTGGATTCGGAGGCGGTAAGGGAGGTTACGGAGGTGGATACGGAGGTGGTTACGGTGGTGGATTCGGAGGCGGATACGGAGGTGGAAAGGGAGGTTACGGAGGCGGATACGGAGGCGGATACGGAGGTGGATACGGAGGCGGCAAGGGAGGATACGGAGGTGGATACGTTAGCAAAGGATATTGAGGTAATTGTTAACTTAAACCTTAACTATGTTAATTATTAAATAAAATCTAAACCATAATATCTTAAATACCATTTCTTAAAATATAAGACACGTATTATAAGTATGCTATATTGGCGATTTTAACATTATTATGTGTTAAAAAACATTTGCACGGTATCAACGGATAACAGCTTCCACTACTCTCGGCGAACGATACACATTTGTGTGAAGCCGTATGTGCTCGTTAAACTATTATCTCGCATTATACCTTTAACTTTGGAGGGGAAAAAACATTATAATGATGACCGGAAGAGCTGTCTTACCAGTATGTTAATTTCAAACTAATTTAACTGATTAAGGAGCTTGCAACGTTACATGGACATGAATGTTAAGTGCAAACCGTGACCTTCAAACATCTGTTAAGCATATATACTCTGTAAAAGAAGTTTTGGACCATGGCAGTTTTCGAACCGTACAATGATCGCTAAACCACGACATTCGACCATAACCCTTATTATCTCAGTGATAATTCACAATGGATCAACAATAATTATCGTTTACAATGAAAGTTTGCGAAAAAATAATAATATTTTTATTGGTTACTCGAATGTGTCCGTAACTGTTACTTTGTATGGACTTTGCAACATTTTTTACAGACCCTTTGTGTGTTCGTGATATTTTTTTAAAATCAAATCTTGTTTGGAATGTAATGTTTCTGGTACCAAATTAACCGGATAGGGTAGACCTTGGTTACTACAAAAAGATACTTACATTTTGTCCACTAGTTTTATTTTTATATGACTTTATATACCCTGGTCCAAAACCTCTTTAACCGAGTATATTTAGAAATAGACGAAATGATCATTTGTTTGGAACACTTATTTCAAATGCAAAACTTATTCACAAATTGCCCTTTGTATCTAAAATACACTAGTATTTAGTATTTGACAACTTCGTCGGTTAAGTGTTAGTTCAATTATTAAGAATGGCGAGAGGATTATAGAATTGTTCTACCAAGAAAAACTTAGGTCGTCTGCCTCCACCACTAAACATCGACCGTCATATATAGCCTAACATGTGCTGAAAATGACTTAAAACCCACTCAGCAAATGTGGCTAAAACTTGATGCCACAACATCAAACGAACTAAATGTTTGTATTTCCAAAAGACAGAATGATATTCGGAAAGAAACGCATATGATAAATAAAATCTTAGTGTAAATGGCAGGTGTCAACCATATAGAAGAACACAAATACACTTTGTAGAAGGCCGGTTTGCCTCAAGGATACAAACTGGAGCACATTTTATAATATGCATTAATAAAGAAATTAACCCGCCAAATAAGGGCAATATTACACTACAAAATAGTTTTAATATCAAAACTATATCCAGGTGTTCCTGGCATATAATAATGTATATGTGCCGATTAAAAGTATAGGATTTTTCATCCGTTCTTAAAATACCCTGGACTGAATATGCGCAAAATGATTTATGAGTTGGTAACCCTTAATTCGACGCTCCAGTATTTGTGGTTTGGTTTGGCTGGTTAAAGTCGTTTATATTGTTTATATAGAGTTTGGATTCTCTAAATATGTCGGTTATATATATATACCTCGTCGTCAGTAGGTTTGGAAACGATGTGCATATGTTGTAAAAGTTGTCTGTGTTTGGCGGGACAGCTACTTTAAATTTGACAACTTTTTTTTCTACTTTCAGAATACGATACGATCATGGAAAGCCAACCGGACTATGTTATTTGTTATTTGTCTATACGTTCAATTGTTGTTTACTAGTTATTAGTGTTTTAATAAATGCTAAAAGAAATCATTATGATGTTTTGCTGTTTTTGTAAATAGAGAGTTCTACATTAACTGTCCCAAGTGGCTAGTGTTAAAACGGAGCTCAAATTTTCTTTCAGCATATTATAACAAACATCATTGCAATGTATCGTGTCAGCATGTCGCACATATGGTTACAGTACCCTATTGCAAAAACCGGTCTGATTGTCGCCAATGAAGCCCCAATGCCTAATGCATACGTAAGCCTTATTTTGATTGGGCGATAGACTAGGTGGGAAATTCAATTAGGTTAACTTGAATTTGTTATTTATTTCTGATTATTACATAGCCTTCATTTGTATGAGTTAGCTCTATGATATAGCAGAATGAAAAGGAAAGAAGAAGATTTTGATAAATTTATTTGGGGATTCCCTCAAATTGTAGGGTCATGACCTTCGGACATTTAGAAGTGGCACTTACAATAGGTCAACACCTAAAAGAAGTTCCTGTTAACATGTATCTAACCTGCATCTGCGCAGCAGTGTAAGCAACAGTAAGCCTGCGTTTTTGTGTGCATGTCAGATGGGAAAACATTAAACAGTAAGTCTATGGCAAATGCAATAATGGTCTATGATATGGACCATATCTAGTGATATGCCTCCGTCACTACACGTGGCACATATCTAGTGACATGCTTTACTCTCAATATGCCGGATATATCTAGTGCAATCATATGTATATCTAGTGTCCTATACATAATGACAGGGTCATATGAGCTTACAAAAAAGGGAAAACACATTAAAATTAGCACGGCACAACGCATGGATGATATTGTCTTGTTTTAAAATATGTGACTCGAAAAAATGAAAACAAACTTTGAATTGTTTGTAATTAACCTGCCCACTTGTACGTTTTAGTGAACTTATAACAAACACGCACACTCTAAACATGTTATTCGTTTACCGTGTGACCTGACAAGGAATCTGGCTCTTACTAGTTTTAAAGTGTACATTTGATTATAAACACATTTAAATGTATCAGTTTAATAGTGTAAACACAAATAGCTTGTACAATTGATGTCAATAAATGCTTAGCCAATTGGAAAACATATGATTGTCTACAACTGTTAATTTTTGTGATAAAATTTACTTTTCCAATGTATCGTGCCACAATCTGATTAAATAGTTTTGACAAGCAAACCTGTTGATGGTGTCAAGAATTATTGATAGAAGGGTATGGAAGTGGTTTGATTATATACAATTAAATTTGTTTCATATTTTTTAAAATTCAAATTAATGTGCAAATATTTACACTATTGCTTAATTGTACCAAGCGATACAATTAGTCAATAAATCAGTATTTCTGACTAGCCGCAGGTTACCAGTCTTTAATTATATAATTTGTATTTAAATGTTAAATTAAATTTTTTAAAAATAGCATACATGGAATAAATAGGCAAAAAACGAGAAGGGTAATTGATGCAAACTATGGTTCGAGATTCAAGTTACAAGATTGGAAAATAAGTGAATTGTTGTTTAACGACTCGTTAACACATTAGCCAGGTCATATACAGCTGCCTCACAGGGAGAGGTAGGACACTTTGGAAAAGCGGCTTACACAAAATTGATAATCCGTTCTTTGCTCATATGGATACTAACATTTATCCACCAGAGCTCAAGTTGAGTAAAGCCAACAGTTCGGATACAGTAGCAGCATTTCTCGATCTTCATCTCTCGATTTCAAATGATTGTATTCATACTAAAATCTATGATAAGAGAGATGATTTCAATTTTAACATCGTTAACTATTAACACCTGGATGGAGATGTACCTCTTGCCATCTGATGGACGAGGTTAAGGGTAAGGACACACAGGACAAAAGTGGTGGTACATGTAGAATGGTTAAGAAGTACATGGCCTGCATACATTTTAAAAGGCGGTCCCAGTAATGAATTTGTGTATTCACTCTACCTAAAACAGAAATAAATGCGTTTATCTAAACAATGGCACAGTTCAGGCAATGTAAATAACAATAACGTTCTGTGAGAAATAAACAAGAGGCCCAAGAAGGCCTGTAGACGCTCTACTGGCTAAAACATCTCTTATATCTCTTATATCAAGGGTTGTCGTCACAAAATTCCTAGCAGTACTTCTTATTTCCGAACTTGTCCAATATTGCATTGCTATACCGCGATTCGCACAACTAGACATCATACCGAGATTTCCTGCCAAATTTCGTAGAAATCCAACAAGCCGTTGAGGAGGAGTAGCACCGACAAGAAATTTAAAGTAAAAATGAAAAAGGGCCATAACTCCGTCAAGAATCAGCGAACTGGAACAAAAGCGCGATTTGCACAACTAGACATCTTACCGATGCTTCCAGCCAAGTTTCCTCGAGGCGTTTAGGAGGAGTAGCACCGACAAGAAATTTAAAGTTAAAATGTCAAGGGTCGTAGCTTACTGCTAACTTTCGTCAAATCCATCACGGCGTTAAAAAAAATATCAAAAAATTAAAAACTTAAACAATAAAAATTAGAAAAAATATTAAAAAAAAATAATTAAAAATTACAAAATATAAAAAAAATTAAAAATAAAATAAAACATTATTTGATATTAAAGGATCAAACAATAAATGAAGGTGCTAGAGTGTTCACAAGGCAGAAAAGGGTATATTTTAGCAAAGACAAGGGCCATAACTCCGGCATAAATGCTCCGATGTTTCTGTTTTTCGAACTCGTCCAAGATTTCATTTCTATTAACAATCTATGCAAGCTTGGTGAAGGTGCTGGAGTGTTCGCCAGACAGAAATGACATTTTTCAGAAAAAACAAGGGCCATAACTCTGGTGTTACTGATCCGATTTGGCTGGTTTTCGAACTTGTCCGAACTTTCATTGATATTAACAATCTATGCAAGTTTGGTAAATATCAAATAATACATGAAGATGCTAAAGTGTTCACAAGGCAGAAAATGGCATTTTTCAGGGAAAAACAAGGGCCGTAACTCTGATGTTAATGACCCAATTTAGCTGGTTTTCGAACTTGTCCAAGTTGTCATTGGTATTAACAATCTATGTAAGTGTGGTAAAGATCAAATAATAATTGAAGGTGCTAGAGTGTTCACAAGGCATAAAATGTCATTTTTCAGAAAAAACAAAAGCCATAACTCTAGTGTTTCTGACCCAATTTAGCTGGTTTTCAAACATGTCCGAGCTTTCAGTGATATTGACAATCTGTGCAAGTTTGAAAAAGATAAACTTATACAGAAAGGTGCTATAGTGTTCACAAGGCAGAAAATGGAATATTTTCAGAATAAATAAGGGCCATAACTCTGATGTTACTGACTCAATTTGTGGTTTTCGAACTAGCGTGTCCAAGCTTTCATTGGTTTTAACAATCTGTGCAAGTTTTGTAAAGATCAAATAATAAATGAAGGTGCTAGAGTGTTCGCAAGGCAGAAAATGGCGTTTTTCAGAAAAAAGGGCCATAACTCTGGTGTTACTGATATAATTTAGCTCGTTTTCGAACTTGTCCGATCTTTTATTAGTATTAACAATCTTTGCAAGTTTGGTAAAGATCAAATAATAAATGAAGGTGCTAGAGTGTTCACAAGGCTTAATATGATATTTTTCAGCAAAACAAGGGCCATAACTCCGGTGAAACTAATTTTATCTGGCTGGTTTTCGAACCTGTCCGAGCTCTCATTGATATAAAGACACTGATAACGTTTCGTAAAGATTCGATTAATAATGAAGACCCTAGAGTGTTCACAAGGCAAAAGTTAATGGACGACGGACGGACGACGGACAACTCGCCATCCCATAAGCTATGCTGGCCTTCGACCAGAAGAGCTAACAATATCGTTGCCAGATAAATGTACGCAGTCTCGTGTTTTGACAACTCGTCGCTATGAATGACCAACAATATTATGTTATGTGTATGTTATTATTTTAAATGCAAAACAATCTTCAGTTTAACTACTCGTCGGTATGATTTTGCGAAGGTATATTTTTTAATGGACACAGTTTTTAAGTTTTAATATCTGGCCGCATAAATGACCAATGTATTATTATTAGTTTAAAGCCAAAAACAGGCACATTTTACAGCAGATTTACACCATTTCTAAACCTACTGACGTATATATGTAGCTTACATTTGTTGCGTAACTACAATATAAAACGTCTTACCCGGCCTGACAAAACACCCACATATTGTTATTATTGCCGAAGCGTCAATTTATCAACTCATAATTCATTTTAAGCATGTTCAATTACGGGTATTTTAAGTATCCGTGAATAAATCTGTACCTTTAATCTGCACATATGCATTATTTTATAACCTTAAAACATGGCGACATTTAGACGAACGGTTGTGTATTGAAAGTAGGGAGTTCAGTTGCTTTAAATAAACAGTCTTCAAATTTGTTTACAACTCGTTGCTCTAAATGACCCCTGAACTGTGTTTGAATGATCAAATTCCACATGATTTACCATCGTGTCAGATGGAATGAGTTGGACACACTATCTCTATTTAGAAATTCAAAGTTGAAGGGGACTTACTCTAGGAAAATCAGATGAAGCTCAAATTAATTACAGTATGAACATTTGTAATGTGTGGCAATAATGGGTATGAAATTTCATCTGTGACGAGTAAAATGTAACACGAAAGGAAGCGCAAATCTAGCAAATACACATTCTTAAAATATAATCAACACATTTATTCAAATATTGCAATGGAAAGTATTCACGTACAGAAATAAACTAGATTAAAATCCAATTTTAGTACAAAGTCCCAATAATATTGTCATGTGTTCCTTCAATCTAAATTTTGTTTTAAGTATTTCCTTGTTTAGTTCTCCACTATATTCCAAAAACTGTAATGTCACTTTTAAACAGATGAGCACAATTATTTTTAATATAAATCCTCCCACAATATATATTTCAATCCAAATTCACGCAATACACAATGTCTCTCTTACTTTAATTGAATACTGAACAGCTATCAATCTCACAAATTCTAGTGTATATGCTGAAATATAATTATTGTCTAGACGTTTCTGTGCAAAGAAACTGAAACATGTTATTAATTTAAATGGCACTGAATGACAAAATCAATAATAAACAGGCACATCAACATCATAAATATACAAAGACGTCAACACAGGCTTATTTTCGTAGCAATTCAAAGTTTAGTGGCACATAACTCTAGATAAAATTGTTGCAGTACAAGTTATTATGCAAACAAGTTTATTTTTATAGGAATATTCAGTTCAATGGGACACTCCTCTGGGCAGTTCAAATGTGTAACATTTTCAGTCTGTGGTTCTAATATGTGTGAAGTATCATCGCAATCGGCACTGAGGCATGGGAGGAGACGAGCGCGCGATCATGATTGTATTCATATAAATTCAAGTTCATTGGTAAATTAAAAATAGTCGCAGTCCAAAATCATAAAATAAACAAATCCCAAATCTAAACAGTATACACTACCATTTTTGCCACTTATAAGAATTATAAAATTATTCTGATTCGGATATGATTCTCAGGTGCTACCTAGTATATGATACTTATATAAAAGGAGCAGAACATGATTCTTACGTAAGGCTTTTACTTATATTGCCTATTAATGCTGCCTTGTTGGTTAGAGAATAGTTCATGGCGGGGATTTCTTTATTTACACTGTCCCGTTTTAGCGGCTTTTTTTGCCACGGAGCGATTCAACTCTTTTGTGTTTGTGATGTCTTATTTGGCCTTTTATTCATCTTTAAATGTGTTCTTTGTTTCTGTGTTTGTTTGAGGTTGATTGTCGTCCTTGGATACTGCTTTTCCTGTTCGATTTTTATATCTATATTATATTATAAGAATCAAACACTCAACTGAACTCCTAATTACTCACCTTTTCAACTCATTTTCTTATTTTAAGTTTTATTTTACAATAGTTATGCGATAAGTAGTTTGTTTTGAGCAATAGCTTGTAAAATATTTATCGTTTGTTTAATGTGTTACAACTCCTGAGAGGTAATCACCGTTTACATAAAAACATTAAATATGCTGATAAAACACGTAACATGCAACAAAGTCCGCTTAAACTTCTTAAAATTGATAGGAAATAATATTTAAAACAATATCAAAGTTTGACCCATTTATTACAGATGTTCCGTCTATAATAAAATTAAACATGGATAATCCTAAATTACCTACCTTTTAATTGAAGATCGTTTTGAAATTTAAGTATCTTTAATTCCGCGTTAACATTAAATATTGCGAAACTGTCTTTTGCAAACGCATTTCTAGTGGTAATACTAGTAAAACATGATGTCAAAATAATTTAAGTTTTCGATTTAGGAACATAATTCGAAGTACTTATCAAAGTCTTATGTACCCAGTTGTATAAGTGTTATAATTTATTTCTAAGGAAAGGTACCGACTTAAAGCTGTAAAATGTGCTCATGCAGACGAATAACTCGTTAATTTTAGGTGGGTACTTTTGACTAGTATATAAGTATCATATGAACATAATATAAAAGTTTAAAAAAACTCATGAAAATGCTTGTGTTTTAAAAACGAACTTCTATGAAATTGTTATATTCTTAAAAATAAACTTATTTCAAATGTGTATTTTAAATGTATTTGACTGTTACTTATGATACGGAGGCTTCACAACCTCTGTCCCCAACTAAATTCCATTGAGTGTATTTCACCCATTGTTTTCTTATTTAGGGCAAAGCATTTTGTTAGAAACTGCGTCCGATGGCCATGGAATGGTAAATGTTCGTAGATCACCGTAAACTAATATTAATTGATCATGTACTCGTTAGAGGCCAGTTTCCGTCCAAGCTCAGTTTCCGTCATTCTCATTTAAAAAACGTTTTTACACTGCAAATTACTTACGCGATGTCACTTATTGTCAGACGTTTATAACTGAAGATTGGAAACAGGCTAAACAACCAAAAAGTAAATAAGCGGTTCAAAAACGAAAGGGATTTCTCCGAAAAATGTGTTTACTTCCTTATATGGCGTTGGGGATGCGCGCGCATACTGCCGCATAATAAACTATTACAAAAATAACACTGTAATGATGTCATATTTTTATCACTCTTCAGTAGACGCAGTTAAAATATAGTTTAACCAAAGAGAAGCAACTCGTACAACCTGTATATGTTTGATTTACACGGAGTTACTGTAAATTGTCGTCGTTGAACATTTTACATTGACGTTACCAGGCGCATTGTTATAACGATCGATGTGACTGATGGAACAATGCAAACATACCATTATTACAATGAAATTGTTGAATAGACTTGCAAACAAGTTTCTAATTCATAAATATATACTGTATCTTGACCTAGTTGAATCTATCACTCGTTAACATACATGACGGAAATGATTTCTCAGTTTAAGTAGTCTATTTATAAAAAGGTCACGTGCCACTTCGATAATTTATATAAAACAAAATTCTCCAATACTTTTTATGTTGATCGTGTTCAGCGATCTCCAAATTTCTTCTTTCATACATGTCATACTCTGTTTTCCTTGATTTGAATATTAATTAAACCACTTGATCACATGACTTGACAATAGACCTACCGTCTCTTCACAAAAGGGGGGTTTAACCAGGTTCTAGGGTGCACCAAACCTCACTCTTACCCAAGTGTCATCCCAATAAAAAATGGACAGTGTAAATAAAGATATCACCGCCAGGTTATATTCTCTAACAAACGAGGCAGCATTAATAGGCAATATAAGGAAAATATATAATTGATCATGTATATATAATAATTTTATATAGTTATTAAAGCCTAGAAAACCACAAAGCAAATACTCAGTGACTTGGCAGAAGCCAGAACAACAAGAGAACAAACCGTAATGACCAGAGCCGATTTAAGACAAACATCAAACGATACCGTCCTATGAGGATTTAGGTAGACGTCATCATAGGGTCCACAATGTCCGGTCATCGCACAATTAAAGAGGAAATCATAGTGGCGAACTGTAAATTGGTCACCCACTAATCATGCAGTGCGTTGCAAAAAAACTTTATCAAAAGAGGTTATGACCCATAACCTCTTTTAATAAACTGCTTAATAAGTTTTTATAAGGATTGTATAAAAGTAATCATGACCAAGGATCTTACGAAGTTTGTAAATCACATGACTATAGAAGTCAGGTTGTGATAGTCCGTGTCTTAATTTTTAAATTACTTTTATATTTTAAAAGTAGGTCAGGATTCGGAAAATATATATTGCATAAGTGTTTCGTGCTAAGCTGGAAAGCTGGTAAGTGAGTAATCTAAATTCGAAAAGTCTTGTTTTAATTCGTTCAATGTCGTAATCCATATATTACATGTGTATGAATAATATGTCTTGTTTATAATGCAATCAGAAGTAAATACATAAAACGACATTATGTCCAAAGGCAAATATATTAACATTTATTGCCTTCCTTCACTCAACCAACAAAAAATATTTTATTAATTTATGGAAAATACATTTCAGAAGCATTCTTTTTAAGACATACCATGATAAATAACTGATGAACTCGGTCATCCTCATTATAATACAGTTCTATATTTTGTTTTCATGTTATCACTTCTTTTTTTCTTCCAGAATATTTTATAAACTGAAACTGAAATTGTAGTAATCTTGTTATTTTGTCTAAATTATATTTGTAAATTTGTGTTTATATGATGAAAGACTATGTCAGTCAATTAAATTTCTTCTTCTTCTTCTCCTTCTTCTTCTTCTTCTTTTTCTTATTCTTCGTCTTCTTCTTCCTTCTTCTTCTTCAACTACAATACCGCTTACACCGGCGCTATGGTGTGCGAAAGGTGTTCCGCCTTATATTACATTTCATGAGCTGACCTACTTTTCTCTCGTGTGTCTGTGTGTGAGTGCGTGCGTGTGTACGTGCAAACGTGCGTGTGTGTGTGTCGCTTCCAATGGATTCCTTGTTCAGTATTTATTAACAATAGCGTGCATTTTGTGCCGTATGGCGACTGTAAAGCGTCACACAGACTACAAATCAATAGTCTTATTACCGACTGGTCCTTAGGCATTATGAATCCCAATATGTGTTGCTTTATAGTAGAATGAATATTGCTTAAGCCGGTGCGAGATGTTCCACCTTATATTACCTCTCATGAACAGACTCAATAACATTGAGTCTATTACTTTTCTCTCTTGTCTGTGTTTGATACTTTCAATGGATCCCTTTTTCGGTATACATTGACAATCACACTGGCGTGTGTTAAGGGCTGAGTGGCTGCTGTAAAAACACGCCTTTTCTACAAATTAGTAGTGGCATTACTTACTGGTACTTTGGAATCATCTAGTTTACTCTGTCTGTGTGCTTGATTTTCAAGTAGATTAACGATTAACCGGTGCTAGGGTGCGTGATAGGTGTTCCATCATATATTACTTCTGAACAATATACTCAATACAATCGAATCTTCTACTATTATCTCTTGTGTGTGTTTGTTGCTTCTAAGAGATACCTCTTGTTTTAGTATTCATGTGCTCGGGGTAGTGAGTCCACTTTTCCTGGAATGCTGAAAAAAAATGTTATGGATTTTTCCCTCAATAAGTAAGTGCAATGCTAAGAAGTGTAATGCTAAGAAGTGCAGTTGTTGCAATTATTAATCCTATACCTGTCGTACTTGTATGAAAAGGAAGCTTGGGATTGACAAGGTTAATGTTAACTAAAAACAGAAAAATGTTTCCGATCAATAACTTTAGTTAGGAATGAGATATTGGCCCAAATCTCTATAGTTAGCTTATATGAATAGGAATCTTGGGTTTGCATTTGGAGCCAACTGAATCAATTTCACTGTTACTAAAGATAGAAATTTGGTTTCTGCCCAATTACTCTACTTAGGAATGAGATTTTGGCCCGAAGCTTGCTGTATAGGAAGCTTGGGATTGCATTTGATTCACTAGGGTCAGGTCAATGTTACTAAAAATAAAAAACGAGTTTTAACAAAGCTAATATCTGACAATAATGCTTCTTTTCTTGATTTAGATCTCTCGATTGAAAATGGTGAATTAGTTAGCAACATCTATGACAAGAGAGATGAGTTTAATTTTGTCATCGTTAATTATCCCCACTTGGATGAGGATGTTCCCCGAACAACTTCTTATGGGGTGTATGTGTCTCAACTTATTCGTTTTTCAAGAGCTTGTACTCGAGTTGAGGACTTTAATATTTATAATCTTTAAATAACTAAAAAGCTACTCAATCAGTTTTACCGTTACCATAAACTGCGTAAAACCTTTGCAGAATTGTATTATCGTAACCCTGATCTTCTTTCCAAATATAAAAGTAATTTAAAGACTCTTCTGTGACAAGGACTATCACAACCTGACTTCTATGGTGATGTGATTTATAAAATTCGTAAGAGTCTTGGTCATGATCACTTTCATACTATCTTTGTTAAACTTGTTAAAAAGTTTATCAAATGAGGATATGACCCTATCATTTTGCAACGTACTGCCTGCTTGGTGGTGGACCCTTTTACAGTTCGCCACTATGCTTTCCTCTTTAATTGTACGATGACTGGACAGGCTATGGACCCTATGATGACGCCTTCCTAAAGCCCATTTGGACGGTGGCGTTTGATGTTTGTCTATGATCTTTCTTGTCGTGCCCTTAATGGTTTATTCTCTTGTTGCTCTGGCTTCTGCCAAGTCATTGAGTACCTTCATTGTGGCTTTCTAGGCTATTGGTTTTTTTTGTATTATATTTACACGAGCATATTTGGGTTTGACATATATTGCCTATTGATGCTGCCTTGTTGGTTAGAGATTAGATCATGGCGGGGATTTCTTTATTTACACTGTCCTGTTTTAATGGGACGACAGTAGGGTAAGTGTGAGGTTTGGTGCACCCTAGAACCGGTTTAAACCCCCAGTGGCCTACTTTTTCACTGACCGTTCCAATCCAAGGCGGTAGCCCTATTGTCAACCCTTTTGTGTTTGTGATGTCGTTTGAATTTATTATTCTTGTTTGTCTGTTTGCGTGTTTGTTTCTGTGTTTTGTGGTTGACCTGAAACTTGGTGTGTAGCTAGCTTATATGAGAAGAAGCTTGGTATTGCTATTCGGATCCTGTTGTCCATGGTCATGGTCAATGATACTATCAATAGAAAACTGGTTTTCGATCAATAACGATAGTTCTTTTATTGTGGGGTATTTTAATGAAACTTTACTAAAACGTGAGGCTCACGGAAGGGCAGCATGGGATAGCTATTCAGGTCATTTGGTCCAAGGTAAATGTCATTGTTTGTATAATATATATTGGCTTCCGGTCAATAACTTGTTTCTCTTGAGGGATTTTAACGATAAGTTACCAGAATTTAAGAAAAGGTGTGGCTCATGGAAAGGAAGATTGGGATTACTATCGGGGTTATTTAGTCAAAGGCCAAGGTCACTTTCACTATAAATAGAAAATTGGTTTCCGGTCAATAAAGTTTTAATGGATCTGTACCAAAAGGTGCGTCTTTGGGATTGTTTTTCGGTTCATTTGATCCCAGGTCAAGTTCATTGTTAATATGAAAAGTAAATTGGTTTCGGATCAATACCTTTTGTTTTACTTTGGGGATTTTAACTAATGCCCAGTAGGGAACATTGTATTGCGTGGCAATTCAGGTGTAAATGGTAGAATGTTTAATATATGTCTAGCTTCAGATGTTGGTCGACTTACATCTAACGTTTAGACTTGAAATGCACGAAGTTGTGATATACAATGGGTTGGACAAACAGGACGATCTTAAAAAGTTATCCTGAACATAAATATAACGCAGGTAATTTTAATAATGTTAGTACCAAATTTTTCGTCAGCCAAGTAATAGTTTTAGTAATGTCACTGTTCAACCGGTTGAATACATAATTAATGATAATGATGCTACTAAAAAAGTTAAACTAAAATCTAGACATATTGCAGAACTAAGGTGCATGAAAAACGTGCAGACACCATATCCACTGGATTTTCATGACAATATTAATGAACAAGGAAATATTTCGACAAATCGTAATACTGAATTGTTTCTATATGTTCTATTCGAAAGCTATAAGTAACTATGTCAGTCACTGATTTAAATTATAGATAAACGTATTCGGCATTTGATTTCTAAAGATGAGAAGTTTGGTATAGGATGGTGTTGCAGAGAACATGTGGACCCCAACTCTCTTTCTACTTGGAAAATGTTACTTCTTAAAATTATAGATACCCATATAATTTGTATAACGCTAACCCCTCTTTACTTCCTCCGAGACCCAGGTTTTCGTTTCGTAATTTAATTTAAAATCGAAAATTCAAGAATTGTGTAATACATATGTTTTAGTTATCACTGGAACTCGGAAGCATTAATTCGTATACGTCAGTTCAATCTACTTAGGGGGATGTTGTTAGGGTAGGCATATCACTAAGTGCTCTATTTTCAAAGCTAGGGTAGAGCCGAAAGCAAAACAAATGTTCAACTATGCAATGGATTCCTAAATTACATCATCCCGCTTTATTTTCTAACTCTAGTGTCTGCACCACTACAAACATCTCCAAACGTTTAACGTCTTCACTTACTGTCGTTAAGATCAGTTAAACATCAGTGTGCTAAAGTTTATGACAACTCTTAACTCTTTCTTTGAGTACGCGATGACCGGACAGATTATGGACCTTATGATGGCATCTACCTAAATCCTCAGAGAAAGGTAGCGTTTGAAGTTTGTCCTAAATCTTATTTTAGTTTGTTCTCTTGTTGCTCTGACTTCAAGTTGTGTACAGTCACTTAGTATTTGCTCTGTGGCTTTCTAGGTTTCTTTTCTTGTATTCATATATACATGATCAGTTATGTGTTATACTTATACTGCTTTTTGTTTGTTTTGGAATAATGGGGTTTCGTAAATCCTAGGACCTACTTTAAATCAAAAGCGACCTCTTTTTGCCACTGACCATTCCAACGAGGTAGCCTTATTGTCAACCATTTTATGTTTAAGATGTCCTATTTTGCCGTTTATTCATCTTTGCAATTATTGTTTGTTTCTGTGCGTGTTATTGGTTGGCTGCGGTCATTGAATGCTACATTTTCTGTTAGACTTTTATATCTACTTGTTTTAACCTGTGTCACAAATTAACACCTTAGTTGTATATCAGATGAAGACAGTTATGTTACATAAAACACGTTGCCGGTTTTTATAACCTTACAGTAGTCAAAGCAGTGGTCAAAGCAGAAAACTGAGAACCTCACATTGCGAATGATAGTGACAGCATTCAAAAGCCAGACTAGACATCAGAAGAGTGGCCGAATCTATGACTAAACTAATGACCACGAAATTGACCGTAAACAGGTGATTGCAGAATGCAGCTGTTGCAATACATAATGGAACAAAGGTTAATTATTAAATTGTATTAATTGGTCCTGAAAGGAGTATTGCTTAATGCTACAGACACTATACTTAAACTGATACGAACTTAATGTTGTAGTGACAATATGCGAAAAAGTGGCTTAGTTAAGGAGTTAGCTGGGACCAGCTAGAAAATGGGCTTATTATATATCAAATGAAAGGTAATTATGTGTACTAAACGATCCCACCAAAATTACTTGCACAAAGTGGTACACTTTTTTTAAAATGGCGCCTGAACACCACAACCCATAAATAACAAATTTCAGCAAAATATTAGCTACCGACTAAAATTATAAGTTTCAGAGAAATGATAGCTCATTTTTCGATAACAAATGTATATAAACATCTTCCTACGTATTTAAAATAACTGTGTAACTATGCTGTATTTCATGTTTAACTAAAAATTATTTCTTAAATATAAGGAATAATACTATACTTAAAAATATCGATTTTTTTTTTTAAATAGGACAATTATATTTTGTTTAATACATGTTCACGTAAAATTAATTAATCAATTCATTTTAGTTTAATAAAAAATGTAATAAAATATGTAAGAACAGATTTACTACAAAAGAAATAATATAAAACGCATAAACTTTCTCAAATTATGACAAAACTTTTCCTACTCCGATTTTTATATTTTAATGCTTAAACATGTATGCTACTAATCATATGAAAGTCTTTTGTTGTTACTTTAAAGTTACTGTTATATTATGCAATATATTGATACTATACATGATTTCAAATATCACACACATATTTTAAAATATGTATGGTTATCCAAAATGATTTTAAACTGTATATTAAAGGGAGATAATTAATCGATGGCGTTGTACTAATCTTATTAGTTTCTTAATAAATATATAAATTATTTACTTTTTAATTAGCTTTATTCATTATTCTGTACAATACATACATGAACCACTTTGATTTTAATGTTGGAAAGATACTTTACTACTCTTTTTTTGCTGCGATCAAGACGGTTGTATAATTATATAAGTTTAAGAATGTACTATGCACAGCCGATCACTTGCGATGTTCACAACTCGCACTTTTTTTCCCGCAATTCCAAGTACTAATTGATTGTGTATTGTTCTTGCCTTATACCTGCATGTAAAATAGTTAAAAAAGTATTTCCATTACCAATGGTGGATTCTTCTTCACTAGTGAGAATCCATTTCACTTGCGAAGACACATATAGTTTTTGGAAGGTTGCTTTTTTTTTATATAGTTTTTGGAAGGTTGCTTTTCTTCGACAGGATACAGTCTACCACCGAAAATTAGGTATATGACTTTGGCTCAAAGAAGCTAATCAATCTTCTGAATTAATTCCGTTTCTGTGCCTGTTATAGCAAACAGTAGATGGCAATAGTAGATACATTTCACTCGTTATCAAGTGTGTGCTTTCAAACGAAAGATGGTGACGACAGTACCTCTATTTTAATTCCAAGAAATAAGGAACAGTCAAGTACAATTTCGCATGAAAATAAGCTATACATGTATTAATAACTACAATTACCTTTTAAACGTCTACTACAAGACCAGTCTCACCAAGATACTTTTTGCTTTAGTAATTAATTTTGAAAATAATATCAAATACTTCACATAGTTTTCCTGAGATCTATGCCTTGACGAAACATGTCCAACACTCCAGTTATTGATATGACATCTGATAAAAATATATATTGTTGGCCTTTTTTCCAGTTCATTGCATTGTATGCTCCCATCATATATCTATACAAGTCCAACAGATATGTCCACCCTATACACGTCTATCAAGTATTGTCAGGCAAAGACAAACATATTCAGACGATGGACCAGTAATTGATGCAGTTGCACAGCAAGTGAACTCAGGTCTAAGTCCACAGAACTCCATTCACATTGTGCTTGACTAGCAGATAAGAAGGGTATAAGGTGACGCTAGGCTAATAGATTCGCTTACATACTCTAATGTATATGCTTCTTCTACAGTTGAGAGTATGTTGGCTGGAAAGAGTACCACAGATGTTTTCTTGGGCTAACACCAACATATGAAGCGCTAATGACAGTGCTTCTTGTGTCGTTATTTTGTTGTTTTTGTTTTTTGACACGTTTTGACAGATTAGAGAAACACTTTATAATGGTTCAGATAAAGCATCCATTGATTCAGCAGATGACTCCACGCAATTGAAATTGCCATATCAGGTAATATCGCCCAGGAAATCTCAGAACTTGGTGCTTACGGTTTTTCAAAGTCGGCAACATTCAAGTTCTTATTTATGTTTCTGGAAACAGTTGATTTTAACCAGCATTAGGAAGGAAAGATCGGGTGATTGGATATTACATCTCGCAACGCAGGCAAGTATGCTGCTTTATTTGGTCAGCATAAAACATTCTAACTACGCATATAGTTACCTGTATACCTTTGGAAATGCTCGTAGATATAATAGAAAACATGTGAAACATTGTTTTTTACAAGGCCAGTTTACCTTTCGACACTGCGAAAATGGAACATTTATCGGTACCTGGAGCAACAATCCACTATTTGTGACTCTAAATGTGCATTTTTTCCTACAGTTCTTGACTGACCGGTTGCGACTCTGTTTGATCATTTTATGTAACTGGAAATAAAACAATTATCAAGGTGATGAAGGTAAATAGTGCTTCTAGCTTCAAAAATAGAATAGCAATTAAAGATGACTCAGGCTATGACAGGGCTTTTGAAACAGGTCTTTAGCAGCCATTTCCGTAAGACCCAAAGGGACACTGTGCAGTGTTTCACCATAGTTTAGATAAACTATGAATGAAGTTGTCGGATTAAAATGTATCTGTTTAGCAAAGCTTCCACCATGATGTGAATGCAATTTTAAGCTCCCTGTAAGACCTGCATCGACTCCAGCAACACTAAGGATGAATGCCGATAATTCAAAACAAGAACCTGAGTTCCTTGTTAGACAGAGATGGGACATGAGTGATAACGGAATGAAACAGACGTATGTTTTGGGAGAAATGGCATCAGATCTTCTCGTAAAACATCATGCATTTGCAGCTGTAAACGGTCATGTTCCACAGCTTCATACGTGTGCATAAGAAACAATATGTCATTCATGATAACCGCATTTTTTGGAAGAAATCGGATATATTGTTTTTGAAGCAGTCCGTCTGTCACTCTGTCAGCCCGTCTGTCACGACCTTGTGGATGGAACTACTCCTGAACGGTTCGAGACATTAAAAATCCGTCTTTTACAGAAATTGTGATTAGGTCAAAAGGTTTTCATTTAAGATAAAGAAATATAAAAAGATCGGACAGGGAAAGTAGCATTCAATAAGATAAGTCTGCTACTTTTATCTCTTGTTTATGATTCTTGCTTCCAAGAGATACCCTGTTCAGTATTTATTGACATTGACACTAGCATTTATTTAGTACTTTTAGTGTGGCGGCCGTAAAAAGACTACACATTAGTAGTGTTATTCCTTACTGATCCTTTGGGATCATCAAGCCCAATCTTTGTGACTTTAAAGTAGAATATCGCTTAAATCAGTGTTAGGAGGCGTGAGAGGTGTTGCACTTTACATTACCTCTCATGAACAGAATCAATAAAACCGAGTCTGCTATCTGTATCTCTTGTTTGTGTTTGTTGCTTCCATCAGTAGTTATTGACCTTGACCGTCTAAGTTCACAACTCATTTGTTTCTTGAAAAAAACACATTTGGACGAAACTCCTTCCAGACCATTTGAGGTAAGAAGCTGAAACGTTATGGGAAGCTTGTTGAAGATGAGATTGTCACTAAAGGTCTGACATTTGATCTTCATCATCAAGGTCAAGGGCAGGAATTAGTGTTTTGCCTGAAAATGGCTTTTGCACGGAAATCCTTCTAGACCATTCAAGGTAATAAGCTGAAACTGAGTATGAAGCGTGTTGAGGATGAGAGGATGTCAATGCAGTTCTGAAATTTGACCTTAACCATCAAGGTCAAGGTCTGGACTTGAGGTATCATTGTGATATCGAAAATAAGGATGTTTTGTGATGGCTTCCATCGACTGGCTCTAGTTGAGCGTTGTAAGTGTAAATCAGACGAACACTTTTGTTACAAAGCTAACCCAAGCCCAGTACAATGATGCTATCGTAGTAGGAAAATATCAAAGAGAACTTAACATTGTCATGCATAGTGAAGTGGAAATGTAACTTAAGAACAAAACATAACACTTTAGCAATGAAAAAGATTAAAATCACAATGGAAGATGTAATATGTATTCCTGTATACTGTAAAAAGTTGCCATTCGTGGAAACATATGCACAAAGATATAGTTCAGACATCATAAGTATAAAAAGTGAACTTAACCTCAAAAGAAGGTATAAAAGTCGAACAGGAAATTCACAAATTTGAAACAAACAACAATTACAAGGATATATAGAAGAAAGGTATGTGACACTATACATATACAAGGGTTGACACCTTGGTATCGCATTGGAACAGTTTAGGAAATGTGTATTAAGCTTACTATCGAATATATTCCTATGGTTCTTTAAAGTGCTCGAAAGATAGACTCTGATACAAGGACAACCCAGTTAAGACTCCCGTCCGACGGACGAGGCTACCAGTGAGTCTCAGACCCATGATATCCGGATTCAGAGTTGAACATGTTTATCCACTTGGTCACCACATTCGCCATTACAGTGTTAGGTAGATGTTAACGAAAGGAATGGATAACATATGCACAAGCCATGGATATACGTGGAACTTCATTTAACAAAAAGACAAATAGCAATTGTTGTTTTCTTGACAACCATGTTGGATATAATGAAGATATAGATTACAGATGAGATAATAATTAAAAGTGCTTTTTATTTGGAATTAATAGAAGATAAGTGAGTATAAGGCAAATTAAAACACATCAACAAATGTCATACGTGTTGGTATATGAACGGTATATATGCATAAACAAGAAATAAATACAGAGTGTATCAAATATGGATTATACTATGTGTATGATACACAGATATATTTTAAGTGAAACCTTAAACATGCTAATACAATCGAATTGTAACTAATACTTTATCTTTATGTATCTCGTTTGCTTTAAAATAAAAATGTGTTAATTCGTTTTTTTTTTAAAGTGTTTGATTTTTCTTACAATACGTATTCAAAATCATACACATATTTGTGTGTGAGTTAAAATATTAAATAGTTCAATACACTGATATCCATCTTAAAGCCTAATGTAGGCAATTCATAACGCATATAATACAACATAGTTAAATTCAAACTTGTTAAACGCAAACAACAAATATTAAATTTAGAAACATAATAAATCTTCATAAAACTGATTTCCAGGTGTGTTTTGATTTCACCATAACTCGTTTTAGAAATGATTTCTTTAAATTTATGTATTTTAAAATACATGTTAGATGCAGATTGTAATCAGTAAGGCTTAATACTTCATTTGATATCAATCCACCAGTGATTTACGATAAAAGCGAAGCTGCATATGTTTGATCATTTTTTGATTTTATTATCTCCCTTTATGAATCCATTTATCGCGTCTGTTTCCAAACAGAAGTGACATATATGGATTTTCTTTTCTATTGAAAGTTGAACACAAAATACCTAACACATTTTTTGCAAAAGATTGCTTTAGAGTTTGTTCATTCATCTCTTTGGTGATTTATATTTAAAACAATATTTATTTTGTTTTATGAGGGTCATGTATTTTAACCGTTGACTGCCAAAAACCGTACCACTTTGCGCAAGTAATTTCAACTGATCCTTGTTGGAGAGGGTTTACACTTTCCAATAATATCAAAGTTATCCATTTTCTAGGTGGTCCCAACAATTTTTTAAAAACCCGTCTATTGTCACTACAACATAATAGCAGATAGTGTTTACTTCAACTTATAATGCTACCTGTATACACTGCTCGATGTCCATCAAGCAAATGATGTCCTAAATATTAATGTTAAATTTGATCGCTTAAGGTAGCTGGGGGGGTTACTCGGGAATAATCAAAATCGCGTATATTGTGACAATGTTTTAACTGTAGGTAGGTTATTGCTTTCCATCAGTACTAATTTTAAATTGTTTAAAATAAACATCGGATTCCTAAATAGCGCCCTCTGGTGGTGCCTATTTTTACGACGAATTTTATTGTTTTCGTACGGGAAATGTATTAGAATATAGTCAAAAGTTTAAAAAAAACACACATCATTTTGAAGCACAATGATTAATAAACGTAATGCATGTAATATATTTAAAAAACAGCTATATCTCTTTATCGTGTGTGCATTTCTTTACGTAAGGGGTACCACGCGGCGACTGCAAAATCGGGAGGATGTTTACATGTTATCGCTTTTTTACTTAAAATAAGCTTGATGACATATATATTTTTATATGCCATTACATTTGTTGAAATTCCCTGCTTTGATAAATGTAAAAATAAAGAGGGGTCGTCGAGTCAGATTTTTATCAAACAAACTTTTAAAGTTTATAAAAAGTATTAGAATTACGACGTCGTTTTATAGTTTTCTTTAAAATGACGTTGACGTCAGTCACTCGCAAATTGAGATACTTTCCTATTGGCATTGAGACCACTGGATTGGGTAAGTTAATCCTTTATGTTTGATCATGTCATATAACGTAACTTGCAAAAATTTAATGGCGATTATAATAAAATAATATGCAAGAAGTATACTAAGCCGGGCATTATTGAGTATACTCATAGTACTAGAGATGCATAGTATTGTTTTATTATGCGGATGATAATATGTTACACGGGTAATAACATCAACTGCATTTGATCTATTTAGTATTTTTTTTTTTTTTTATTTTTTTTTTTTTACAAAATTCGATCAAATATTATGAGCGTAATTATGTAGATATCGGGTAGAGCTCATGCAAATACATGAATCTAACCACCGAGTGGCAAGCGTTGACATAAACAATCATAAACTTGAGTTCCCGACAGCACTGCTGTGATTGAACAAAATTGAATTGAATTGATTTTTAAAACATTCCACACGCCGCTCGTTCAATGTAAATGGTATTAAAATTACTCTTTAAGAGTCATATAACACTACTGATTTATCAGTCTTGTTGCCATATATGTTTTAAACGATAATTAAAAAACAATATTCACCAGTATAATAGTGTCGTTGTTTTTTGTTTCGTCTAAAATTCCTAAAACAATCTTACGCATTTAATATAATCTGAGAATCTATATAACATTTAAAGAGAAAACGCCGATATTGTCATATGCCCATTTAACACATATGCATGTATACAGTGTGTCTATAGTTATGTGTGTATGCCTACATAATCTGTGATACAATACGAATATATGTATTGCAGGAATTGACTGTAGTATTATTCAACTTGCAGCAAAGCATTTGACAACAGGAGAGACTTTCAACAAATAAGTTCAACCGGCTAGCGGTTTTATTCCGAAAAACATTTAAAAAATAACCGAAATTGAAATTCATAGCGGAACTATGTTCCATCAAATGTCTCCAGTTCCTTCGGTTACACTTAACAGAGCATTAGACGAATTTAAAACATGGCTCTTAAAGTTTAATACACCTGTATTGGTTGCCCATAATGCTCAATTTGACGCTAACATTTTAATTAACAGTTGCACGGAAAAAGCCATCACTTGACAAACATTGTTGGTTTTTCCGATAGCCTCAAACTATTCAAGCTTTTGTTTCCAGGCATGCCAAATTATCGACAGTCAAAAATTGTTAAGGAAAAACTCAACACAGACTATAACGAGCATAATGCCATTGCAGATGTAACTGCTCTTGTGGACTTGCTGGACATTGTTAAAAACTTTGAAAGTTTGCTAACTATCTTTTCAGTCGATGATGTTACATGTACATACAAAAACAACCTTATTAAAAACCAAAAACGATATTTATCATCGCATTCAGACTTGGTTGAAAGAAAAGTTATTTCCAAAACTCACTCAAAACAACTAGCTTCAAGTGGTTTAGGTTTGAGCCATATAAATACTGTGTGCAAAAGATCTGGTATAGATGGTCTGACAACGCTGCTGAAGGACAGGTTACAGAAACCTTCAAAACTTGTCTATTCACTTTTTTCGGAACTAGCTGCAGACGAAAAGGCGCTGTTATATAAAAATATGAAAATAATCAATCAAGTTTACGGAAAGACCAGCCCGTTGTATGAATATAGAAGTGTAATTGAATTGAATGTTGTTTAACGGCTCATCAACACAGTACATGTTATTTAGAGCCGCCCCAGAGAGAGGGGAAGGATACATAGGAATCCGGGAACCGTGCCCTACTCTTATTATCGAATAGATTCCTATGGTTCTTTTACGTGCTCGGAGGATAGACCGATACACGGGACCGACCGGTTTACGTCCCCATCCGACGGACGTGGCTAAGGGAAAGTGTCTTGCCCAAGAACACACCGACGGAATATAGAAGTGTAAAGGTTAAGTTAACGCTTCCAGAATGGTAACACGTATTGCCGAATATGTAGTTTATTGTTAAAAAAGTTAAGGTTGCATGGAATTGAAAGGAAAAAGAAACGCGACACGGTAATTTCCGCTATATATTGTTTGTACAATATGCTGCTGTTAATCGAATGGTACATGGCCACGTAAGAATTTTCCTTTCGGAAAACAGACTCAAACAGCACGTAACAAAGCAAATAGTATTCCAGCGAAGTTTCATTATTGACATGTGAGGAAACTTAGGATGCAACATTTTGCAAACTCTTTACGTTAAATACAGTACTGAACTGGCTCAATTTTTGAAAGAGGAACTTCAACATTTATGATGTTTTTGTTACAACGTGTACTGGGATTATAACGTCTACAACATCACAGTTGTGTCCTTTCTCTAACTAACTGCAACTTTTTCTTCCTTGGAATATATATGGAATTAAGTGTGCAGTATACACAATATACAGCGGAAATTCCCGTGTCGCGTTTCTTTTTCCTTTCAGTATATGAACAGTATCGATATACATACATATCGATGTAGTTTTACCTATTATCTCGATATCTTTTCGGTCCCGTGTTCTTTGTTAAATACTTTGTTTTGTCTCGTTTTCTTATATCTCTTTATTTCCTATCTTTGCAAAGAGAAACAAATAATAATAGACCGCTATCCTGACGTAGACACATACACTGAAAACCGAATCAACACTTATTATAAATATACTGAAAGGAAAAAGAAACGCATAATGGGTATTTCTGCTATATATTGTATGTTTATTATGCTACTGCTAATCGAATGGTACAGGGCGACATTAGGCCCTGTCCTTTCGGAAAGAAAGTTTAAACAACACCGAACACAACAATTTAATTTAAACAATATTTTATTCAAGTACTGAATGGGATTGGACAACAGGCAATGCCTATGTAAGACCTCTCCCGTATCAAGGTACATATAAACAATACATTCATATCAAACATAACATAAAATGTGGAATTGTAGTACAGTTTGCATATATTGGTTTGACAATTAACTTAGAATCTTTGAAACATGTGTACCGTGATTGTTTATTATTAACACATTCTGAATTGGTTATACATTGGACAGTTGAAAAAGAAATGAGTATTGTCCTCACATGGATTGCCACATTTCGGACATACTGCTGAATCGGTCAAGAAGTGGTCAAATAAATGCTTATTTAGATTACTTGAGTTATTTCTTAATTGACAGTGGATGATGTTATAATTCCTATTTCCTATATTATAGTGATATGGACTGTTAGTCCTATGTTCAATAGTCTTAAGTTTATGCTTAAATTGTTCAACAGATGGTGCATTTTTAGCGTCTAAAGGTAAAGCATTCCACAATTTAATTGTACTCGGTAGAAAGCTGTTATAATATGATGTTGTACGACAAAGAGGGAGACGTAAGTTTAATCCTGAAGTTCGAAGGTTATAATTATTGTTTAAAGGTAAGTATGGCTGGATTAAATTATACATGTAATCCGGACTTATGCCATAAATTATTTTGTAAATAGTTACAAGTTTATGATCTTTTCTTCTTTTTGTTAATGTTTCTAAGTTCAATTCATTATATAGGTATGATCTAGAGGAATTGCACCTGAGGCCTGTTATTATTCGTGCTGCTTCAACTTGGACGATCTCTAATAGATCAAATTCTCCCTGTGTACAGTTATCCCATACGGAATCGCCATATTCCAGTATGGGTCTTATAAAGGCGATATATATTTTCAATAGAGAATGTCTGTCAAGTTTGTACTTAAGCATTCTTAACACAACAATGGTTACCCCATTAAAGTTTCATTATCGACAGAATGCGCATTTGGCTCAAGCAGGTAAGCAAACATAGGCTTTAACTGTTGCAATCTATTAACATTAAACATAATACTGAAATGGCTTCACTTTTTCAAGCGAAACTTCAACATGAATGCATTTCGTGTAACAAAGTATACGTTGATTAAAAGGTCTACTACATGGCAGTGTTGTTCTTTCTGTAATTAGCTGAAGCCACTTTTTGTACAAAACACGTTGAGATATATCTGGGATATTACGCGAAATTAGGTGTGTATAAAAGTGTAGTACAGGCAATTTTGTGAGTATGCGTTTCTTTTTCCTTTCTGTATATGAACGATAACAACTATTTAATGAATCAGACGCTTCCTATTTTACGGATTATTTCCGAGAGACATCGATTGTTTATTCCCAGTCTATAATTGAATTGAATTGGGTTTTAAGGCGCACCAACACATGAAAGGTTATATGGTGCCTAACAGGCATGAACATGCCAGGCTCATCCTCCATGTACATCGAGATAAAATATGGAAAATTTGCCTAGAACCTTCTCACCATGAAATTATATATCTAGACATAATACCATTAGTTATGAAAATGATGTGTTTGGGTGTTAATAGTCATGTGTTGCATATCCCGTCTATTTCTGAATTTAATACATGTATATTCATAACCATTTTCCAATCATTTTTTTGTGTTTTGCTATGCGGTGCCAATTAACATATATGATTGTATGTATTATTTCCTCATGATGGCATGTATACGAATTGAGCAAATAAAAAGAATAGTTGATTTGATATTTGAATCGATTTGAATGATCATTCTTACCCAAACAGTAACCTTGACAGCACATGCTGTTTAAGACAGGTCGCAAACAGATAATAAACAGGTAAAATAGCACGAGTAAAATTTGCAACCTAAACGACTTTACTTCTTACAACATATTTAATGAATTAAACAGTTCAATAACATGAACACACGATCTTGAACTAGTTAACAATAGTAATACAAAGTAAACGTCGCGCGTCAAAACTCGTGACGTCAACGTCATTTTAAAGAAAGCTATAAAACGACGCAGTAATTTTAATACTTTCTATAAACTTTAAAAGTTTGTTTGATAAAAATCTGACTCGACGACCCCTCTTTATTTTTACATTCATCAAAGTAGGGAATTTCGACGAATGTGATGGCATAGAAAAATATATATGTCACCACGCCTACTTTTAAGTAAAAAAGCGATAACATGTAAAAATCCTCCAGATTTTGTAGTCGCCGCGTGGTACCCGTTACGTAAAGAAATGCACACACGATAAAGAGATATAGCTGTTGTTTTAAATATATTGCGTGCATTACGTTTGTAAATCATTGTGCTTCCAAATGATGTGATTTTTTTTAACTTTTGACAAAATTCTAGTACATTTCCCGTACGAAAACGGTAAAATTCGTCGTAAAAATAGGCACCACCAGAGGGCGCTATTTAGGAATCCGATGTTTATTTTAAACAATTTAAAATTAGTAATGATGGAAAGCAGAAACATTAACCTACATACAGGTAAAACATTGTCACAATATACGCGATTCTGATTATTCTCGAGTAACCCCGCCAGCTACCTTAAAATAACGTTATCGTTGTTTTGGATATTTTTTGGCGCTGAAAATAGTCTCTACCATCCAGACACACTCAAGCTGACTGCGAGCGCTAGCGAGCGTCTGGACTCACTGTTCTTTAAAAATGTTGACCGATAGACGGCGCCAACCGTCAAAACTGACTGCGACGTGACGTCATTTTATGTGCAACATCAAAGTGCACGTTCAATTACGCGCAACATTAGTTCCAATGGGATGTGTGTACGTCCTTATTAAATATACAATAAACTTCGTTTTTTTGTAGTTTCTCTAAAAACATAATATAATCTTACAAAATGATGTTTAAAATTTAATTTTTAGCATTAATCGTGGTCCGCTGACTATGTTTTGAGTAATTTTATTGCACAACATTGCGCGTAACGTCACGTAATTTTTGACGCCGTCGTGACGTAGGGGGTGATTCCCATGGATTTCCATAACAAACTGGAGTTGACCAATCAGAGGCCGGTGATTTTATTTTGTCCACACCTCGTTTTGATGTCAACATTTTTAAAGAAGCTTTACTCCAGACCATCGTTTGGACTTCTTTGAGAGAAGTCTCGCGAGAGGTCTGGATGATCGAGACTACGCTGAAAATCGTTTAAAATGACGTTCTAACGATTGAAAGACGTGACGTCAGAGGTCTATATACCTTTTTAAAAAATCACCAAAAGCCAATCTTCATCAACCATGTTAGATTGGAATATCGAAAATATTGAATGGTGTTATTACACTCCCACACCGCATGTTATGCGATAAAGTATGCTAAGCCCTCAGCATGTATGATAATACTCATGCTAAGGTTTCTTGTATTGATAAATTGGCTTACATATCAAAACTATTACATTCAGATGAAAATAAATAGGTATGAAAGAAAGATGATACAACTAATTTATGAATACGCAAAAGTATTATTTTAACGTGTAAAATCCGGCACATCTCAATGATTGAAACCATGTATATAGTAGAAATACAACCACTATGTTATACGCACTAGTAAGACATTGGTAACATGTCTATGTTGTGAACATTGGTTACATGTCTATGCTGTGAACATTGGTTACATGTCTATGCTGTGAACATTGGTTACATGTCTATGCTGTGAACATTGGTTACATGTCTATGCTGTAAAAATTGGTTACATGTATATGCTGTGAACATTGGTTACATGTCTATGCTGTGAACATTGGTTACATGTCTATGCTGTGAACATTGGTTACATGTCTATGCTGTGAACATTGGTTACATGTCTATGCTGTGAACATTGGTTACATGTCCATGCTGTGAACATTGGTTACATGTCCATGCTGTGAACATTGGTTACATGTCTATGCTGTGAACATTGGTTACATGTCTATGCTGTGAACATTGGTTACATGTCTATGCTGTGAACATTGCGCTTTCGTAACTTTAAATCATACTAATGTCTAACTCACTATTGATATATTTTCAGATGGCGTCTAATTCTACAGCGGAACTTGAGATCCCAATATTAGTCAAGGGTACAGAAAAATGGGTCACAGGCCTTACAAAACGAACTACGTGTGACGATGTTATCTACGCGTTACTGTACCAGGACGGTTGTCATGAACATGAGAACACATCGGCCTACGCCATATTTGAAAAATGGCGGGAGGTTGAGCGTCCTCTGCAGGGACGAACTAAAATTGTAAAAGTATGGCGAGCCTGGGGCGCCGAACAATCTAATGTGAAGTTGTCAATGCGACGAATTGAAGAGTTAGAATATAGTGGTGAATTTTCTTTAACAAGACGGAAAAAAAGATCTCGACATAGAACACGTGATCGCGATCGTGAACGAGAACACCAATCACGTGATCATCGCCATCACCATCATGGCTACTGTCAAAATGCGACCGAACGACTTAGATCGATGGAGTCAATTGTCAAACTAGTCATTTCTCAAGAGCGTAATTTGAAGGATTTGATTGAACACTCAGGTGACACGGACAAATTAATTGAAAAATATGAGTCAAGACAGCATATGTCTAGATTAAAACTAAATGGACAGGACTATGTTCAAGACGCATACTTGGAAAGTTATAGTGAAGACAGCATGGACGATTTCTTTTCAAAGGTGAATATAGAGGAACTAGAAGAATATGTGAACTATTGTGATAAAATAATAGAGCTGGAAGATCAAATAGCCAATGAGCATACCAAAATTGAGGATTTATCGTATCAAATACAAAGATGCATTGACGAGAGTAATGAGCATGCAGATTCAAAACCAGAATGTTATGACGTTACGCGAGTGCAAGTGGAGCTAAACCGTGCCGTGACTTGTGCAATAATGCAGCAGTATAAGTCGAATGACCTGCAACGGGAATTACAGTTTTACGAAGAGAAATTACAAAGCAAAGAACATTTATATACACGACTTCAACAAGAGTTGAATGAAATAGAAACTAGTGACCATATATTAGTAGACGCTTGTTCTGAAAGTGATTTAAGTATTACACGATTACAGCACTCAGGTAGCAACGAATCATTAAAATCTTCAAAATATGCTAATTCATTACCATTGCCGGAAAGAACTAGTCGTTCATATCATCCAGCGCCACCACCACCACCACTTCCGGAACGAAGAAATCCAGTTACTGTTCCAGATAGAATGCGATTAGGGAACGAGATTTCTGAAATTCAAGTTAAAAAACAATGTGATATTCATGTGCATATAACAGATATTACAAAGTGTCATGCACCGGAGAGAAAACCAATTTTAAAACAAAGTATTTCTAACGGTGAATCAAAAGACGGGTACACTGAGCCCAATAAACCAACAATAAACACTGAACCGAAAGTAAGATTTAAAACAGACGCATTGGTTGATAAATATTATTGGGAAGATTCGAATATGTCAGAAGGAATCAGTATGGACCAATCAGATTGCTCGGATTCGAAAGACCTGTTTGACTGTGGCATCAAGCGAGATAATTACTCACTAATCAAGCCAGGTGTCGCTGATAAACCATATTTAACTGTTAAAGTGGAAGATAACGATTCCAATTCGGAAGATACGGGTCTTAGCTCAATGCACAGCGACGATTCTGCAGTGTATCACCTAGAAACATTGGTTTAAATGGACTACAGAGTATTGATCAAGCGTTAAAGGGAGTACATCAGGATTTTTCTAGAAATATTAAAATTATAAAAATGTTCCAATTCATGATAAAACACTTATATCCATCAAAATATGATGTTCGAACCATATTGTTAAGGTTTAAACTTCGAATACACCATATAGCTAGGACGGAATCAGGCATAAAATGCTGAAATTAACCCTGGTGCGTAACCTAGGATAGCACATATTACTGTACAGAATGAATTTCCTTGTAACTAAGGTGTAATTTTTAGGATTATTCATTATGTTTAGGCGCTTTAAAATAGAAAATATTATTATTTGTCAATTTTAAGTCGGTCCCCTAGACCCCTTTGAAAAGCCTGATGTACTCCCTTTAAAAATACAACCTCGATTTATTAATCCAGTATCATTTTGACATTACACCTGCTTGAATATAATTAAATCAAAATATAATACCATTATGAGTTTTCAATGTTCATTAATTATTCTACCATATATTCAAATATACTACTGGCGATATACTATTGGCGAAATGTAAGGGGCGTCCGTGGCCGAATGGTTATAGTCTTTGACTTGAAATCACTTGCCACTCGCCGCTGTGGGTTCGATCCTTCATGGGACCAGGACTCTTTATGTTAGGAAGCTATCCATCTGGCTTGCGGAACGTCGGTGGTTCTACCCCGGTGTCCGCCTGTGCCAATGGAAGCTGCTAAGTCGCCATATGACCTTAGCTGTTGCGACTATAAAATCTAATTCCATTTAATTGGCGATATATACTCAACAATTAGTAATTTTCAGAAACACTTTTGTGTTGAGCTATTCCAATAATTACAAACAAGGATTTAAAAATATGCAGGTATTCTAGACAAACTAATGGGACGCTGCGATTTAAAACAAACAGATTGCCACGCGTTGTATCTGTATTAAATCTATACGTTATTAGGTGGGTTAGTTTCATTAAGGATGTAAACCAACGGGTTAGAATGGTTATGATATGTTATGCTGCAAGGAGACGTAAAGTATTATCTTGGACATATATACGCTAGGAAATATTTGCAAGCAAAAATCTACAACAGAAACATAATTATTGTATCCTTAAATGAAGTTTTGTCTATTCCATAATAGGATTCTAAGACATGTAGAATTTTTGCATATAGATCTACTATTGAATAATAATGTTGTAATACAAGACGTAAATCACAGTAAAAAAATAATATAATTATAATAAATGGTACAAACCTCATATGTCAGTAAATGATATAGAGTTTAGTTAACATTGTTGAAGTGATACGGGAAATAATTCCCGAGTGAGAAAGATTATTGAGATATAGAAACGAGTGCGTTTTCGAACGAGTTTCTATATCGCAAGAATATTTCTCACGAGTGAATTATTTTCCGTATCACGACAAAAATTTTAATTAAACTATATAATATATATTCTGTGATGAATTTCTTTCCAATCGTCTTTTGACACAAGTATTTCTTCTTCTGTCACTCCTTTGGCGACAGCGCGGAGTAATATTATGACGTCAATTCGTGACGTAATATCGTGACGTCTATTGTTTAGTTCATAACATTTGGCTACTGTGCTATCTTGCGCACTAGGCGAGATAGCCCAGTAGAGGAAGGGATATGTTATAGATTTTCTCAAACTGGGAAACTTCTATAATTCATCACAGAATATATTAATATACAACATTAACTCTAAATAAATGCTACAGACATAAACTTTCAGTAAATGATACACCATTAACTCCCAACCAAGGAATGATACAAACATTACTTTCAGTAAATGATACACACCCTAATTTTCAGCGACTGATACAAACTATATCTCCCCGTAAATATTACAATGGAACACCAACTTTTCAGTAAATGATGCTATTAAATGATACAAACATAAACTCTCAGTAAATGATGTCAACCCCAAGTTTCAGTAAATGATACAATTAAATGATGCAAAAGTTAACTCTCATTAAAAGATATAACCTTAAGTCTCACTCACTAATCATTCAATCTTCAACAATCGGTTGTTTCCACTTGAATAAGGGAAATAACTGCAAATAATACATTATGCAGTGAACTATAGTTTTCTCGCTCTTGAACATGGTTTTCCAGTAGTACTATAGCAAATTTAGTTTAGAAACTACTACCGTTATTACATGGACCCATATAAGCTCGTGTTATTTACATGTATGTTATTATTTGCATGATCTTGTGTCTTATATTGTGGCAGTTATCGTGCGGAAATACGTATAAGCATATCAACTCATGGCAACATATTGACACCCCACTCCCCCACACCCCCACACCCCAAAAAATAAGAAAAAGAAAAGATTCTTCTTGTCATCACAAAGACAGTATCGATGACGATTCACGGGTCAATGTGTCGTACTTCGGCAGTAATTTTAGTTTTGAGTCCACCTTCTTTCCCCCTTCACTGCATACCGAATTCACGTCCCCTCACCCTGTCAGCTCTAGTGTTGCCCCTATTACTAGTAGAAGGCTATCTATAGTGACGTATTCTCCGCCGAAACTTCGACTATTGCTGTTCACCAGAAGTTCGATTGATTGTTCCCTCTAATCATTTTGTTCTGACAAGTTTTTAGGACATTGCTGCTATGTTGCTATCTTAGTTTTGATTGTCTATTATTGCGGGGGTTAGTTATGGTACTCAAAAGAAGGTACTACAATATAACTAGGCTACTGGCCACCGTATATTTCCAGACGATGGACCGGCGTATTTCTGTCTCCTTTTAAGGAATTTTGGCCGACAATCAAGTCAGCAATGAGGTACTTAAGGCCTAAAAAATAGGTTTGTTTCTGATCTTTTCCCCCAAAAAATTAGGGCAGGTCGGTAGGAAAACAAATATAGTTTTTAGAATTAATCCTATAATAAATTTAAATCAAGAACATCAAAATCATGTTTCCTTGATTTCTTAAACGTATTACATAATATGAGTGTTCCACAACACTTACATGCCTTAAAATCCAATATATATATATATATATATATATATATATATATATATATATATATATTCATTCATAAAAATATTCATACATAACACAATATACACTTTGCAATTAACACTGATGTTTAAAATTAACATTTGTGCAATGCCATAGGATACATTTCTTGATTTATTTGTTTAAATGGAGTTTTACACCATTTTAAGCACATTTTAGGCCATATATCATATGACTGTTGATTTGTTGTGGTAGATGCAGACCATCCCATTTTTCCTGTCAAAGTAGAACCACTACTGTATACATCCCGTCATCCGTAAGAATGACAAATTGCTTGAATGCATGCCATATTGCATTGCACATTGAACTTACACTCAAAGATGCAACTTTTAATACATTTCTAATGATGAATTTCAATACCCGAGTGAAAAAGAAAATTGAAAACAAGGGTCAAGTTGGCCACGATCCACCACCAAAAGAAGTAAAACCGAAATGATTTGTAAAGACAGGCAGTGAGATCACTATGTGCCTCCGTTTGGGGGCATAAAATGTGAAGACTTTGTTTGGAAACACCATACATTGTCATACGGAAATGTGTGTGGGGGCCATAAGCCTGATTCCATATAAGAATGCACCATTAGCTCCCATCAATGTGTGAACTTTTAAAATGAAATTATAGTATAGGGCAATGGAATTGATTAAAAAAGCTGAATAATGATGTATAAACAAAAAAATATCAAGGAAAATGCAATAAAACAAATATTTTGAAGTTTTTAAAATTGCTGTTGCTAATGTCATACTTTGACAGAACGTTTGACGGAATTTGATGACATTAGCAACAACAAAAGTTGTTTAGATAACTGATATAATGGTAATTTTTGCAATAAAATCTTCATATTTTGGTTTACAGTAACCCAGACTACAGGTTTTGGATAGAACAGCTTTTCAAAGTTCTTTAGAGTGTTTACATAGCAATATTAATGTTGCTAATGTCATATAAGTTTGACGGAATGTAGCTAATGTCATCTTTTAAGAAACGTTTGACGGAATTTGATGACATTAGCAACAAAAGTTCTGTAAATAACCGACATCATTGTAATATGTGCAATAAAATCTACCCACTTTCATTTACAGTTACCAAGACTGTATCGATTTTGGATAGAAAAGCTTTTCAAAGTTTGTCTTTAGAGTGTTTACAAAGAAATATTAATGTTGCTAATGTCACATAAGTTTGACGGAATGTAGCTAATGTCATCTTTGACAGAAAGTTGACGGAATCTGGTGACATTAGCAACACAAGTTCTATAAATAACTGATACCATTGTTATACTTGTAATGAACTGTTCCTATTTTCATTTACAGAAACATAGACTGAATAAGTTTTGGATGGAAATGATTTTCAAGTCCATTTTTAGAGTGTTTACAAAGAAATAATGTTGCTAATGTCACATAAGTTTGACAGAATGTAGCTAATGTCATCTTTGACAGAAAGTTGACGGAATCTGGTGACATTAGCAACACAAGTTCTGTAAATAACTGATACCATTGTAATACTTGTAATAAACTGTACCTATTTCCTTTTACAGAAACAGACTGAATAAGTTTTGGATGGAATTTTTTTTCAAAAGTCCATTTTTAGAGTGTTTACAAAGAAATATTAATGCTGTGAATGTCACATAAGTTTGACAGAATGTAGCTAATGTCACATATGTTGCTAATGTCATCTTATTTGACAGAACATGTTCAATGTTTATTTTGGTGAAAGATTGTTGAATATTCACTCACACTGTATAACTAAAACAGTGAATCAGGTTCAAACAAAATCCCTGTAAATTGGAAATGAATGTTTTTATCAAGGAAGGTTATTTGTTTAGTTGCAGGTTGTTGCTAATGTCATCTTGTGAATTTGACAGACATGACCTTAGCAACATTGTTTTTTGTAAAATAATATGTGTTGGACTATATAATATAAAATTATCTGTCTATAGTTCCCATTATTGATAAATTTGATGATTTGCTGTCATTTTTAGGTCATAAGGGCCAATCAGAAATTATTTACATAAATGTTTGGCAATGTCAGCAAGTTTGACAGAAAACGTTCAAAATAAAAATAAAAATAAAAAAACATTTCTTATGCAGAAGAATCCACAGAATCTGCATAACTGTTGTAAAATAATTTAGTATTATTTATGTTCTAATCAGATCTAATGACATTTGCAATAAAAACATCTCGGACTTAAATGTATCTGCCTTATAAGAGTCATGTCACTTTATCGGGAGTTCATTCCGTCAAATTTCTAAAAATTAGCTAACTTTTTTTCCTTTTATTCTTTAAACTTTTGTAGATTTCTCTTTTTCACCGATTTTGCTGATACTTGATAGAGTAAACAATAAAAGGGGAACATACATATATACATTTAATGAGAAATACTGATAAAAGAAAAATTGACAGAATGGTGCACTCTTATATGGAATATGTCATATACCTTTAACACACCTGTTAAATAGCCGTTTAATAGCCAAAACTTCTTTTTAAAGGAACTGGAGGCAATCGGGAGGTTTTATGGGAGTCAGTCCAAATCTGAATAAAAACAACATATTGAGTTTCAGTATGTATTTAACATACAGATGCAATAACGCAGGTCCATGATCCTACGATTTATTTAATGACATTGTTTGGTCTGAAAGACTAGACTCTGCTAGTTTTTGTTGTATAATTATTAAGTTTAATGCATATGGTGCTTAAATGTCCTTATAAATTCTCCTCTTATGATCAAGTAGACTTTATTTGAATTACATGTAGAAGTGTTAGGTTAAATTAATATTTACGATTTTAGTGAGTCCTTGTTTTCCAGACCAAAAAATATTTGTAAAAAGATTAAAACATGAAGCTTTATTGAATGCGTATGCACATTCCATATTGAACTGAAGCACATTAAGGTGAAATAATCACTCTCCCAGATTGTTTCAAGTCACTTTGAGTATTTCGTGATTTCAAGTTATTAAGTTCAAAATGTTTGCCATTAAAAATACACAAATACATTAATTCAAAATTAAACTTCAGAGCTATTCCATTAAAATATACATGGGACCCATGAGAATAAACAGAACATATCTGTGAAAAGTTCTAAGCCCTGCAGTGCCTAAAAGCAGCTACGCCATGCCATTGCACTTCGATAGAAAATGTTGCCTAATCCTTTGTATATTTAAACCCTCTACCACCCTCTTCATCCAAGGAATTATTTGTCTCGTATGTCTTTAACATGGCAAGTACTTCTTCTTCAACACTATGCCACAGAAGAGTTGAAGATGTAAACAGATGAACACCAACAAGAGAAGCAAAAGTGTCAGGTAGTTCACGTATAATTGGTTCGAGGAAAGGTTTAATTCCCAGCATTTGTTTTTCCTTGGCGCAAAAGCATAGCCTTAAGTGCAAGACCTTCTGTAATGCACTCAAGTTCTATTACTTAGTGTAGACGTTTGTGCCAATTCAAAAAAGCAAGCTTTTCTTGTTTAACAAGATCTTGCTCTTCTAAGGATCGCTCAACTACTGCATTTAAGTTTATTAGCTTGTGATTCATTGAGAATGACGCTCCAGTGCTGGTGGTTTCGGGTAATAATTGCCATAGAAGACTCTGGATTTTTAACAGTTTCAAATGAGATTGATTCTGTGAAACGAATAGAAGGTCCATCAATAGTGTTGTATTCCAGGATGAGCTTCTCCATCGATGTTGTTGTTTTCTTCAGCTGCCTTCACAGCAGTATAGCCACCGCCTGGCGCCCCTGGAAATAAACAATTTGGGACAAGTATAGATAGAGGAAGAAACAGCCAATAGAAGTGAAATAAATTAACAATTACAGAAAAGAAAATGGGCCAATTTTTAAAATAATTATTTGTTGTTATCGATTATAACTTTAACTAAAATACAGCTCAAATTTAAGAACCACTCCATGTAAAGTTATTCTGACCATGGACACAATGTTAAAAGGACACCCTCGCCAAAGGAGTATGTACACCAAACTTATTTGAGACTATCAAAAACGTTTTATTTCGATCCACCTCTTCCTTTTTGTTTCTGACAGAAGTATTACAATTACTTATATATTCGGACAGGTATTCCTCCATATTTGTTTAAAACATTCGGGTATTTTTAAGAAATATTACAATGCATTATAGTTTTAACAAGGTTATTTGTTCACACAATAGCAGTGTGTCTCCATCATTTATATATTTATAAAACATTTTTACCAAAAAGGGGCTGGAGGCAATGTGAAACAATTATGAGTAAAAGTAACATCTTTAAATGCATCAGTGCTCTAAATGGGACTTCATGTTCTGTCCAATATAATTACCGTTTATGAAATAGTTAGGGTCTTGAAAACATATAATACAAGATAGGTGCTCTCTACAGCTCATGTGTCGCCTGGTAGGGCCTTGTCCCAAAATTAATAACCTTGACCTTGAAGCTCTAGTGTTTGATTTTGATTTCAGGAAGTAGTCGCTACAGACTTGTTTTTTGAAAATCTATTTTCAACCGTGGCGGCCATCTTGAATTTCAGGCCGACCTGAAATTTTGCTAGGATCAATTAGACATTAAGAGCAACATTCCTGTGAAGTTTCATGAAAATCCGTCAAGTAGTTTCAGAGGAGTAGTCGCTACAAGTGTTCATTATATAACTCTATGTAAACAACGAAGGCCGCTGGCAGCCATGTTTAACGTCAAATCAAAACGACTTTCGACAAGGACCAACATCATGTCATACTGATAATTTTAGAAAAAGTCCCATATCAATATCTCTTATAGTTTCGAAGAAGTAGTCGCTAAAACTTATTTATTTTAAATCTATTTTTAACTATGGCGGCCATCTTGAATTTCCGGCCGACCTGAATTTTTTTTAGGATCAACTAGACATCAAGAGCCACATTCCTGTGAAGTTTCATGAACATCCGTAAAGCAGTTACAGAGGAGTAGTCGCTACAAGTTTTTACTATATAACTCTATGTAACCTAAGATGGCCACTGGCAGCCATATTTAACGTCGAATCAAAATAATTTTCCACAAGGATCAACATCATGTCATGCTGATTATTTTAGAAAATGTCCCATATCAATATCACTTATAGTTTTCAAGAAGTAGTCGCTACAAACTTATTTTTTAAAAATCTATTTTTAGCTGTGACGGCCATCTTGAATTTCTGGCAGATCTGAAATTTTGCTAGGACCAATAAGACATCAAGAGCCACATTCCTGTGAAGTTTCATGACAATCCGCCAAGTAGTTACAGAGGAGTAGTCGCTACAAGTTTTTACTATATAACTCTATGTAAACAAAGATGGCCGCTGGCAGCCATGTTTAACGTTGAATCAAAACGATTTTTGACAAGGATCAACATCATGTCATGCTGATCATTTTAGAAAAGTCCCATATCAATATCACTTATAGTTTTCATGAAGTAGTCGCTACAAACTTGTATTTTAAAACTCTATTTTTAGCTTTGGCGGCCATCTTGGATTTCACATCAACATGAATTTCTGCTAGGATCAACTAGACTTTATGGGCAACATTTCTGTAAAGTTTCATAAATATCCATCCAGTAGTTTCAGAGGAGTTGTCGCTACAAATACAAGTTTACGGACAGACGGACGGACGACGCACCACGGCATAAGTTTGATCTCTGATCAGTCGAGCTAAAACCTACTACCCTTCAAGAGTTGAAAGGGTTTCATGAAGTTATTTTCCATTTCAAGGGCCTTTTGAGGTTTACCCACAAGAGATTTTGCTGGTAATAAAACAAAACATTATGGCATGTGTAAGATGATAGCTAGAGACATTGACCAGGGAAAAAAAGTTACACAAACAGATATTATATGTACTATGTTATTATGTACACCTGTTACAAAACAACAACAGTGGATTTTATTTACAATGATCTAACCAACACAAGGATTGGCTCAGAGTGTTTTCACTCATTCATTGACAACCATTCGTGAAATCTGCTCTGATGAATTATTATGAAACCAATTGTAACACACTTACTGAGACAATACTGTTGTTCTGAAAAATACACTACACTATGACAGCGCTTAAAGATTTGATCGTACATTTACATTTGTTACAGTTAAAAAAAAATCTAGTAAAGATTTATTACATAATGTCGTTACCACTCATTTGACCAGACATTTGACAACATACAAAGACAGCAATAATGTTTTTACACACCACATCTATCTTGTATCTTTTGTCCATAGTGTACAAGAGCGATTGTTAGCAGGTCAATTCTGTTTGCTGGCGTCATTTCTTTTGTTATGCGTGAACATTTTCCTAAGTATGACCATAATCGTTCCACACTTTCTACATCTTTCAAACCAACACCACCTGGACTATTATATTCAACATGGGTACATATCAAATAAAGCAAGTTTGGAATGAACGATAATCTTTGAAAGTTTGATACGTCATGATTGCAAGCAATATCATAAAATAAATAAGCTTTTAAATTCTTTAGCCCCAACTCTAATTGTCTATTGTCTATCACCCATAAATATGTAAAAAAAACAAAAACATTTGTTTTACAGAGGAACATCCATATTGTTTTCAAGAAACCGTGATGTGAATTTAGTTAAATAAGCAATAATAAAACAAAACCCTTAACACTAACACTTACCTGGCATGCAATCTTGTGACCATAACAATGGAAAATTGGTACATTGTATTGTGAATTTAACTCTGTCCAATATCTCTTGACGGTTTTGTTTCTGGAATGAAAAAAACAAAAACAGCTATAAATCACAATCAAACAACAATAATGTCAACTGTGTTAGAACAATCATTTTAAGAACAAACCTGATAATGTGAATAATAAAGGATTTTAAGAGTTTATTTAAATTTAAATGGAATATGCCATATTTAACCTCGACTTTTGATATACATACCTAATTTTAAAGGTGCATTTGGACAATAATGGATCTACAAGTTTGCAAAAGAAAATGACATCCATATAAAAAAATAATAATGCTGTTTTACAAAAAAATACAACTGAAACATTTGCAGAACATATCTAAATATGATTATCAGCAACATGTTTTCCTGACTGATAGTATTTAAAGGGACACCTGGAAATCTTGACGTTTTTACTGAACATTAAAAGTAGCATTTCAATTTATCTATACAGTATAATTATGACTTTAATAGTGCTTGCATATAATTAAACAACATTTTGAGTTTTCAGTGTTCTTTGTTATTCTACCATAGGTTTACATATATTTTGGTGCAATACAATACAGCCCTGCATTTATGACAAATTTAGATATATTGACATTAATAAACATATATTAAACAATATATGCGCATGTGACATGGCCATGTGTAAATGTTTTTTCAAATTTGTATGACATCACTGCGCAAGACGCCTATGTTTTGCCATTCAAGCAATGCATAGTATCTAACGAATGTATTTCTTATCAAAATGTTTTTCTAAAATTAAAATGTTAGTGTGAAATGGACAGCAAATGATCATTCTTCACCTTAGGTAAGTTGTACATTTATACAATTTAGTGTATCAGTTTAAATTGACTTTATGTCTAGCGCAGAGAAACTCTTAAGAAATGCTAAGTTCACACATAAAAAAGTGAAATGCATATGCAAGTCGAATGACGGTGCATATCAAAAACTGTCTCACCGTTCGTAGACGGGTATTTTATGCACTAGAGAGGAATAAGTGTCAGATATGGCTGGTCTTCGAAATTTTCGAAGCTTTTATTGTTGGAACATTCTAAACGATTTTGGTAATTTTATTGGGTAAAAATCAGATGAAAAATGAACTAGTCACAGATTAACAAAGAAAAGTATATAATTCTTCAACAAATCACTCGGGCCAAAAATCTCTCTGTTTTATTTTCCAATAAATGTAGTTTTCGAACTAGTCTAAGTTTTTATCAACATTAAGACTTGACAAGTGTGGTAAAGATCAGATGGAAAATGATGGTGCTAGAGTGGTGACAACCCTAAATGTAACATTTTCCACCAAATCAAGGGCAGTAACTCTGATGTGTACATGATATTGGCGGTTTTCAAACTCGTTCACGCTTTCAACAACTCTGGTTCAGGTTTGGTAAAGACAGGATGCCAAATGAATTGAATTTTATAGTCGCACCAACAGCTAAGGTCATATGGCGACTTTCCAGCTTCTACTGGTGGAGGAAGACCCCAGGTGCTCCTCCGATCAATTTTCATGCACGGGCGGGCACCTGGGTAGAACCACCGACGTTCCGCAAGCCAGCTGGATAGCGGTTGCCAAATGAAAGTTCTAGAGTGTTGACATCAAAAGGTCAATGGACGATGGACAGATTGCATAAGCCCACAAGCCAATAGAGCTAAAAATTACACGTCATTTAAAAATGTTTACCTTTCTCATCCACTACAACTATTTCTTTACAGTACGTAGTGCTGCAACAATGATTTGTCCGCCGCATGGGAGACTCTTTACAATATCCGATGTAGGTTCCACCCTGAAAATAAATTTATAAAAAAATAGAATAACATTTTTTATTATTATTTTTTTGATTGATGGTAAGGAAGCTCAATTCTGGCATCTGTTCAAATTAAGGCAATACTTCTTTAGCCTTCTCTAAAGAAACTAACATGCCAAATAACATCAAAATTATACTACAAAACTGTTAATCAAAACTCTATCCACATTGTTTGGTCATATAATAAAGTGTGCTAAGTGAAAATAAAGGTTTATTCACGGTTTCTTAAAACACCCGAGATCGAATATGTGTAAAACAAACCGAGTTGGTTACTTTAAATTCGGCTCTCCAGTTTTGGGGTTTGGGCTGGCTGGTTAAAACTGTTTATATGGTGTCTAAGGTACGGATTCTCAAAATATTTAAGTTATATATATATCTCGTCATCCGTAAGTTCAGAAACGATTTACGTATGTTGGAAAATGCGGCTGTTGCTGGCGGGATAGCTACTTTAAGCCTAAGTAAACAGCTATACAAAAAAAAGAAGATTATTTGAATAAATCCGGAGAGGACCACGCGATGATGCATCCTGTGAAGTTTCATCGAATTCTAACTGGCAGTTCACAAGGTCGTTTAAAGAATTTTCTATTTTAGCAACAGCGGCCCTATCTGTTGAAAGATCAGGACGATTTACACAAATATGAAAGGGGATCAGGTATTTGATCATGTCAGAAAAGGGCATTATTAATGCTTTCTATTTTGAGTGACGTCAATTCCTGGGACAGATACGGTATCAAACAATGATTTCTTAAATCTTTCCCTATTTTTGGGTATCAATAGCATAGCCCTGGACTACTTTGGCATTGTAAAGAAAATGTATACAGGACTGGCCATGCATTAACCCTATACTTGTAACGAATCCACCTCGGGGCCCATGCTAGTCCCAAATTGTACGTAATCTGAATATTAAGGAGATTCAGTGGCTGAGTGGTCATCATACTTGGCTCTTGTCCCAGGTTCGGTCCAGATTCCACAATATTCTATATTTCGGAGATGTAAAGCCATCGGACCGTCCCATGTGAAGGGAGGGAGCGAATTAATACCATGTTTACATTATAATAACTCGATGAAGATCAGTTTTCATATAGATTCATGTTATTATTAATTGATAGTAAACAAACATGAACTGACGAAGGCCGGAAGCGTCTGTAAATGTGTAAAATTTAATCAGAGCTGTAGATAATTTAGAATGCTATGATTCAAAGACAACTAGGACTAGTGAAAAAAAAATCCACTTGCCCTGATCAACTTTGTACTCGCCCTTAATTTTGAACAGGAATCGCCATCATATTTATGCTTACCGCTAGTGCTAGACAAGGTAAATCAGTGTCAATCAAGAACACTTTATTTAGATAAACAAACCACATGTAACATCATCAAAGTATCAAATAAATGACTAGATCCCATCTAAGGTATGACTAGCTTGTCCACTTAATAATTATGAAAGGCAAGGCCAAACAAAATAATATGTGTGGTTCAGGTTAACTGGCATTTATTTTTTTCCCTCAATAACGAATTCAATTCCGATAATGAATTTAATATGTTAAATTTCTATACCGAGTTGTTTTTTTGTAGTTTTTTTAATTTTTGCATAAAAGGTTTTAGGGTCGGGCCCTTAAAATAGGGTCGGTCGGGTTACTTGAACCACACATATTTTTTTATGTGACTTACAATAAGATATGACATCATTTTAACATTTCAAATGTTTATGTTAGTCACTGTGATAATACAACTGTGTAACCTCCAGTCTTTTCTCCTGCAAAACACGCTAGCATTTGGTACTATCATACTGCTTTTATTGCAGTTTAAATTTATGCAATTGTCTATTCACTTTCTCTATTTGTATTTTTTCGTCATCTCCACCAACTCTCCTGCAAAAACATTCTATAGACATGTCTATTTTCTTCGATATTTTTACGGGAAAATGTTGTCATATCAAGTATAATGGTCCGGTTACAGTGTTTCATTGTTAAAAACTACAAGTTTAGCATTGGATAATTCGTTATTTCATGTTCAGGTGTATTTGAGTGTAATTTATTGGCTATTTATTTAGTTTAAGCAAACGCTTTGTGGAATTTCTTTGCCAGAATTAAAGGAAACAATAAAGACTTGATTTATTTTGCTACTCAACTGAATGTCAAAAGTCACTCGACCAGAAGCAGTCTGTGAAATTAACTTTTGGACTTGGTTGACCGAAGGCCCTTTGGGCAACCATTTCATCAACATTTTGTTGCCCGAAAGGAAAAGTGGTTGCCCAAAATGTTTTCTTTTAAAAACTGAAGGCTTTATTAGTCTAATGATATATGTAAACAAAGCAAAACATGATGTCTTCACAATATTTATTCATTATTCATTCTTTTGTACACAAAGAAAGAAGATTTTCTATGTCGTTCTCTGAAAAGTTTGTGGTACTTGGCTATCGCATGTGCCGTTCTAAATTTAATAGCAAGTCGGGAATAATCTGCCTGTTTCAGCTTGTACAGGGCAGCAGCAGCAGGGCTTTCAGAAACATTGGGCACACTTTTCTGTAAAGCTAATTTTACATGTTTTTTTTACTGTTCATGTTTTTTTTTAAAGTGTCAATCCAAATGCTAGAACACCCCTTTACAGGGGAACCATCAGTGTCTTATCCGGATTCTGTGCACCAAGTGCACTGCATTTTACCATTTAAGCCACTCGACAACCAACTTTCCAAGAAGAAACAATTTTGTCTCTTGTGGCTTTGCAACGCTTACTTGTCTCTTGTTTGGATTATTTTCATTAGTTTATTCACTGGTTTACCAGCATTGCTTAACCAGGAATGGCATCCGTCACGTAACGCAACATTGACATTTTGTGACAACCGGAAACACGTTTTTAACCGATGCATGCGCTAAATTGGCATATTGATGTTTATTTTATTCTTGTAACTTTCCGTTGTTCTATCGATCGGAACTATTCGCAAATTTCCGTACTCGGTAAATGTGGATTCCCAAGTGACGGAATCGGACGAGGCAGTTCGATTGGTTGCTCTATACAAAATAAAGAATTCGGCAAAATCCAAAAAGAAGAGGTCATGACGTGTTGTGACCTTCCATAGAGGGATACAATTCATTTATCAATTCCTCATAGCGTCACCTCAATGTAATCGTGTTTCGACTTTCATACTTGTTTTGACCTTCAAATAGCTTTGCGCTTTCAGAAATGTTGGTTGTCCGATCGGACAACCAAGGTGGGAACACGTGGTTGTCTTGTTCGTAAATAATTTGTCCCGGACAACCGCTAATTTCGCAGACTGCATAAGGAAATATCCACTCGACCGGCCTGACAAGTCACTCGTCATGACGAGCGGAATTTTACATGCGTCTCAGAGTAAACAATTCTTTAAATGCATTATGGGTTAAACATATATGTACATAGTTTGTGTTTATACATGTATAAGAATAAAATGCATTATTTACAAAAAAAAGAAGAAGAAAAAAAGCAAGTGTCCTAGTTTACACCATAGATTTATCAAATTAAGAAATATTGAAACGTAAATTCTGACAGCCTGCTGATTTAGTAACTTGTTCTCATATATATCACGAGGACATGTATATATACGATTTACAATTTTTGCCATTGTTTTAATAGGGGATGTAGCTGTGAGAATCGTAGCTATTATGGTACATACAACTCACTCGAAGCCCACACTTTACTCTTTCACGCCGAGTGAGGAATTTACAAATCGCGTTTCGATGATAAAACTACTCGGAGTGGGAATCAGCTACGCGAAAAGTTCTTGGGGTAATTACGCCACAATACTTAGCGTAGACAAACTCGGAGTTCGCCGAGTCTAAACTGCACAGGTAAAAGGTTCAACTTTTTCTAATTGCAGTCATTTTAATGCATAATTATTCAATAACTTTAGACACAATCAAAGCAGAATTGAACTGAATTGGGGTTTTACGGCGCACCAACACAAGAAAGGTTATATGGCGCCAAACAGGGATGAACATGCCAGGCGCATCCTCCATTTACATCTAGATAAAATATGGAGAATGGGCCTAGAACCGTGTAAACTGCAGAAATCGAAGCAAAAGACAATTTTACTTTTGTTTTGGAGAAGCGGATGTGGTAAAATTTGAATGCCCGGATTATGTATACTGGGTCACGAATTATATGGCTGTTCCTATTACCGGCTTCGCGGTGAATGAACATAAATTCAATCAATAATTATTATACTGGAAATTATAATTATATTTTTAAATAATCGTTATTTGTAACAAGTTTTTACTATTCTGCTGTTTATTATTAATACATCGATGGGTTTTGTAGTCAGAAAAAAAACCCGAGTCATAAACCCGTTGTTAGTGCCGCCTTGTTAAAAGGTACATACATGGCCAAGGATTATGGGTATTTATGACGGTAGAACAAGAAATAACTTTTGGACAACAGAAACGAACAAAATTTGTGATTAAATGCATTAAAAACGAAATTTATTCGTTGTATTTATCAGTCGTGTCAACTTTGCACAGATAAAATGCACTCGGCGTCTCATTGTTTGTACTTTTTCTGGCGATTGCCTTTTTCAAGCACGCTGTCAGAAAACTTCCCCCGAAAAGTTGTCGGAAAATTTAGATTTTTTCCCAATAATAAATCACCACAGGTGTGCACTTATGGTTAATTGGATTCTACACGGAGTAACTCGGAGTGTCATCACAACGAGTGACTCGACAATGGAGTACTTTCGCCGCTTGGATTCGCGCGGCACTCGATACGACCAAACTCGGCGAATTGAGTAAAGTGTGGGTTTCAGGTGAGCTGAACTGTATACTACAGAGCTACGATGCCATCCTTTATAGAATTTTTAGGTATCAGGGTCGACCCCATCAAGAGAGGTTTCATAAATAGGTCATATTGCACGCAAAAACATGAAGGAATGAAGTAGTAATTAAAAATAATGTAAACGTATAAAGATAAAACTATCTACAAATAAGGGATGATATGGTAGCAATATAAACTATGTATATTATATGTAAATCAACAAATGCCCGCCAACGGGCTTGTAAACAAGTTAATATATTTATAGGAAAATATTATATTGATTTATAAAGTCTGATTTCTTTAAGGAAATCTAAAACAAGACTAAAATCTATAGTATCAAATAACTCTTTCAAAGTATTAACTGTATAGTATCTTTGTTGCATAGGATCAAAGTCTACACATTCCAACAAAACAGGTTATACATTCAGGCAACTGCTCACCTTGTAATAAATATGAATGAGTACAGTGTGTATGCCCTATCATGACCCTGGCTAGACCAACTTCCTCTCTATGAATGGGTCTACTAGAAGGACGCCATTCTCCGAGTAACGGTTTAATGGAATGGCTGCATAAACATGAGCACCCGCCGTACATGTATTTAAATAGATTAAAGCTTAAATACCACGTGTGCATGCACAAAACTCACCAAACAGAAGAATACCTCGTCGATCATAGGCATTTTCATAAGACTGTCCATGTTTTTTAGCAGACATTTTATGGAATGTTTACATTTCGACATATCTCGCGCTGACACGTATTCACACGTATTTGGAAACTTAAACCCGCCCACAGCTGACACAAATCGACAATGTTAACAGGAACGCATCAGGTGTGTGAGGAGGAGGAGTGAAGTTTCCAAATAGGGACCGAGGCGTCTTTTGCATGCAGTTGTGGTATTTAAGTTTTGTTCTATTGAAATACTGTGGTTGTTTATGCAGCAACAACATGCACGAGATGTAACCATTTTATTTATGAAAATCTAATGGTATCCGAATTTACACTTCTGTTGGGATTAATACCAAAATTGACTACTGAGTAGGCAATTTTCGTCTGATCTCGGACAGAAGGATAAATTCGGCTGCTCACGTCAAAAAAAACTCAGCTGATCTAAATACTACAGCTCTGAATGTATATGATCATAGCTGAACTGATCGTGTCAAGTATGCCTATAAGTTCAAGAGGACGATGCAATCCCAACTGTCACAGCTAAAATTACACAAATTATGGTAAAAACAATGATTCCATATATGCATACAGACCTTGACCTTGTATTCCCTTATTGACATTGCCAATGTGGTTGTTTTCCGACGTGGACGTTTGTGCCAATAGCACTGGCAGGATATGGTCTTCTTTAGTCTTTTAATCTGATCCTCCTCTAATAATGTATGTCCGAGTTGACTTTCTTGGTCGAATTACACGCATTTTGTTTAGTTCAAATACTAGTATCGATCGAGGGCGAGAATGGGGACAGTTTGGAGAGGCTGTCGGACAGCCAATCAAATGGCTCCATTTCGCGCTTGCGCATGTCGGCCACTGCTGCTGAGGTTAGTGGCCGACATGCGCAAGCGCGAAATGGAGCCATTTGATTGGCTGTCCGACAGCCTCTCCAAACTGTCCCCATTCTCGCCCTCGATCGATACTAGTATCATCTCTCGTGTTTGGCGCTTGTAATTATGGGGGAAAAATAGTCCGGTCAGGTGATTTGCATAATATAGCTGGGACCAAAACCCAGGTTTTAGGACCCAATCAAAGACACGCTGGACCAAAGTACCAAACTTTCCTCAAATGTGTGTTTTATATTTCTATGTACTTTTAAAAGGGTCTCCAAAGGTTCGTGAATCCCTAAATGTATTAGGATTATATGCACACAGAATTACCACACCGCGGATGAAGTCCTGAAAAATCAGGAGGGCACCTGTCGAATATCAGTGATGAATTTGAAAAATTCGAAATGACGTCAGTATGAACTGTCCCTTATTACCTTATCCGACTAGATAATAGCGTACCTCAGGGGATAAAGGGCGTCCCTTATTACTGCTGTTAGCAGCCTCATAACCTTCATAACTTCCTACTTCCAGTAGATAATAGTAACCGGAACGGGTGAAAGATCGAATGAATAACATTACTGATTGCAAGCGCGGGGAGACGTTTTACTGCCGCCACACTGCACAAGCAACGCCACTGTCAATACTTCAAAAAGAACATCTGGTAAAATTTCTTATGAACAATTCAGTTTTTGGCAAAACCATGGAAAACCTGAGAAAAAGAATTAATGTTAAATTAACCCACGATGAAGATATCATTTAAGAATATGCAGCAAGACCATCATTTATTTCTTGCAAAATGTTCAGTAAAAACGTATTTGCTATCAACAGAATAAAAGAAAAACTGGTCTTAAATCTCCCATTTTATGTCGGTATTTGTATTCTGGACATGTCAAAACAATTAATGTATGATTTCCACTACAATTATACTAAATCAATTACAATATATAAGCTAAGCTATTGTTTACTGACACTGATTCACTATGTTATGAAAAATTATAAACAGAGGTTACGATCGAAGTATTCTGCGGCGCATTACATTCCTCTTCGATTGTACAACGACTGGACGGGCGGTTGTACCCTATGACACGTGGTTTCTACCTTTAGGCGGGAACCGTTTAAATGACTGTCCTTCACTCCGTTTTTGTCGTGCCCTTAACGGATTTCCCCTTGATGCTCTGACTTCAGACAAGTCATCGAGGTACATATGGGGATTAGCTTCTTAGGTTTAACTAGTTTAACTAGTTATGATATATTTTATACATGAAAGTGTATGTGTTTTTTCTTATAACACTTACCTATGCTTTCTAAAATGTAAAGGGGTTAACCTCGGTGGGGGATTATGTTTTATTTAAACTGTCCTGTTGGTTTAGGGATGCTGACAGGGTAAAGTGAGGTTTGATGAACATTTGAACCGGTTTAATCTCCCCGGTGGTCCCTTTTGCCACTGATCGTTCCAAGGCGTACCTCTGTTGTCAACCTTATATGTTTTTGATGTGGCTTTTTAACTGCATATGTTTGTGATGTACTTCTTGTATCACCTTTGATTTGTAATACTTGTCTAGAGGCCACTTTAGGCCTATCTGCTCTAGTTAAGTCTCGAGTTCAACATTTGCGAGTATCATTGGAAAGGTTTTGCCATGACCCTTTTCATGGTACCCGTGTTCAGCCTCATTTTGCACGTGACGAGAGAAAGTCGAGGTCAAATGTCATGACCCTTTTTACACGTTACTTTGTTAGGTGAAAATGAAAATTACCCATGACAGTTTTGTAAGTTTTTAATTCATATCAGATAACACAATGTATGCCAGTGGTGTATAATTCGTTAACCATGAACTTAATTTCTTTATATTAATGCCAGTTGAATTGCTAACTATTTTTAAATACCGCAGGTAACGTTAATATTATTAACGTGGTTCTGAAAGTCACTCTTTAAACGTGTGAAAATATCTCAAGTTCGTTAGTTTTCATGTCGACAAAAATACTGTTAAAACGTTTGGTTTAATGCATGCAGTTGGAATAAATAAACGTTCAAGATTATAAATAGAACCCGTCTACCGTCCTGATTTTGATTGTTTACGATATACCCTGAAGTCCAGGCTCCTATTTTACGATTTTGTTAATAAAAATTCAAAATTGAACATGGTATTTTATAGAGTCAATTGATAAGGAGTGCCAATTGATAAGGAATGCCAATTGACAACGAAAATGAATTGTTGATACGATACCTTTAATAACCTATCTGATATGTTATATGGGTGCCGAATTGGCGGTCCCTGGTTCAAGCTTTACAGTAGTATAGAAGAAACTGGTGGTACCAGGCCAGAATCCCTCCCGCGGGGAATGAGAACAACTAGTGAAATATGCCAGGGGGGACTCAAGCGGTAACTCTCATTTGCACCACCCAAGATCTAAATTGTAAGTCACGCCTAAATTAACACCTCAACATGTTTCAGCAGCTTTCTCAAGCAACCCCGCTCTGGAAAACTCCGCCCCATACCACCAGTTTCTATACTACTAATCAATCCAATTTGCCATTTTAATAACATAACATTGCAACTCGTTAGGAGAGCGCAATTTTATTTTATGTCTACTTTCGTCGAATCTACTTTCGGCGAAGTTTTTCAATAGCATTTGCAACTCGTCAAGCAAAGTCAGACGGAACCGGGGCAGTAGTCTTCATCATCGCTCTGCATATCATTTTTTACCATGGAGTATTTTATTTTCCTACACTTTGCTATTTTGTATTTCAGTTCAAGAAGCTCTTCTCTCTGTTACTATTCAGCTCGCGTTCATAATTATCCATTTCAACCAGCAATCGTCTTTTTTAGTGTCCATAAAATCATCACGAACTACTTCCATATTCTACTTGGAGTTGACCTGCCTCTCATCAATTCTCTTCTATATTTATCTTTTAAATTGTTAAGTTATCTGCAAACCTTTTCAAATCTTTCTTGTCCATTATATAATAATATTATATGTTATTATTTTTAAGCCCTTATTAATATTTTCAATATCCTTAAATGAGACCCAGCTATTGAAATCCTCATTGTAACCCTTCCATTTAATCAATGCTTGTTTCTTTTTATAATCACGTCGTAATTACTTTTTCAATCCTAAATATTTCTTGCTTTGCTTTTATCATTTCTAATTCATAAAAGCTTTCATCAATGTTTTCGTTGTTTAAATCTTTTATTGTGTATATCACTGGATTTGTGTTTTGAATTTTCATCAATAATAATATTTCTTCAGTCCAATTTGGGGTATAAACCTTTCTCAAACGTTCTTTTTATTAATGCTGATTCTACATTATCCCCTTTTTTAAACTTTGGCTTAATTTGATTACTTCTCATTTTCCATACAAGTTGAAAATACCTGTTCCTTTATTTTTCTCATCGCTAGCCTCAATCGGCGTCATTTTAATACTCCGATGTTTTGTATTATTATACTTATCAACCATCGCCTGAAGCACGTCTAAATATGTATTTGTATTGTTTGCTGTGAAATATTTTCCACATCTTTTCTATTTATGTCCAGTTAAATCGTACAATTACTACAGCTTCCCGAAATTAAAAGTGTTATACAATTTGTATATAATTAACATCAAGAAATTGCTTAAACGTCTTGTTATAAAACTCCACCCCTGGTCAACCCCAGCAATGTTACATTGTCTCTGTACTGATTATTTGTTGGAATTGCTTGGTAAATTCTAAAACCAGGTTTTATTTGGACTGGAATAACCCAAGCAAATTTACTAAATTAAACCAATAACAGTAAGCAAGTATTTAGTACCTTTATTATACTTTGAAGAACCAAGTGCATATCAAACCAAATCAGCAGACCATATTTTATCAATTTCATTAAACAATCACACGGCGTTGAGTGAACTTTCTTCGAATAGGTTTATGAAGTTCATCTTCTAACTTGTCAGGCCATTTCAACGCCTTTTCTAGTTTTTTGAGTTTCCAAGACCAAGTTTATATTTTGTAATAATACTGGTTTTACTATCAAATTCTAGCGATCTTTCTCCAATAGTTTTAGACTTACTAGATTTTAAACCAGTAAGCATGTTTTTATCACACATTGATTTATTACTAGGATTTTCGTCAATAACAATAATCATGATCTTTACAATACAGCATCTAATTCATTTACTGGTTCCCCGATATCAAGTGGATTACCAGGTCCGCAATATTTATAACCAGGGAAGGGTTATCCCTTTTTTAGGTAATAGAGGAAGCAATAGTTTTATGAATATCAATTTACCACCTTCTGTGTTTTTAACAACTTTGTTTTAGTAATACCCACAAGATGCACAAGTTGCTCTTACATTTTTCTACATTTTTCGCTTAAAACATACTTAGGATTAATATTTTCAGTACTTTTTTCCTTTTATACAGTATCTCATATTAATATGGATTAGATTAAACATCGTTTACAAAATATGCTGTTTGATGATTTTCATTTTTCACTGGTTTTGTAAGGGCTTAAATAATTTGTAAAGAATATCATACGTACTATTTCCTTCTTGTAACTTTTTAATGAAGATAGGCAGAAAATATCCACACAGACACACTTGTTTTATCATTGGTATTGAATAGTGTTGTATTTTATGTCAGGCATGTACGCTAAAAACTTCTTTTGGTGGTCTCAAGCCAAACGGATCGAGTAATAATTATCATAGTAACAAGTCCAGTGTGTGCCGGGCCCCAATATAGATCATCAAGATAATAATACCACATTATTGTTATTTTGTTTTGCTGGTAATTTGTTT